>VACF01000406.1:0-73704 GCA_006891605.1 Pleurozium schreberi | reverse complement strand
ATAAGTTGTATAAAGAATCACCTCTACTCCAAGTTGGTGAGATGGTTGGGCTCCTTCGGCGCAACACCAAGACTACTCAACCATGTGACAAATTGGACCATTGTTGGCTACATCCATTTCCTATTTTAAAGTAAATCAATCTTGTAGCCTTCCGATTGAACTTTCCAACATCAATGAAAGTACATATACTCTTTCATGTTTCTCTTCTTAAGTCATATAAAGGATCAAATTTGTTGGGAAGAAGTCAACCATCATCGTCGTTATTGAAATAGATTACCATAAAGAATATGAAGTAGAAAAAATACTTGATTTACTATGCACCCAAAAGTGGCAGTCACAGGTTTTTCAGTAATTAACAACAACCCCTCTCTGCTAAAAAACGAGAACCGTTGATTTTTTTGTAAAAAAAATTACCACCCCCCCACCCCCTCACAATCGTTGATCTCAAAAAAATTTGAATACGGATACAGATACGAGATTGGGTACTAATACGGTACTAATAGAGTACTAATACGGTATGGATACGGGTATGGATACGTATTGGAAAATATACGGGTATTGATACGATACAAATACAAGTGCAATATGGGATATATCCTATATTGTTTGCCCTCCCACCCACCCCTGAAAATTACAAGAAGGGGAGGGTGACAGAGGGTGGGTGAGGAGTGGAAAATTTTAATTTAAAATTTTTTAATTTTTAATTCCCCCCCCCCAGAAAAAATTAAAATTAAAATTTTTGAAAGGGGAGAGGGGTTGAATTAAAAACTGAAAAATTTTAAATTAAATTTTTTTTCCATGGTGCATAGTTTTACACTATGCACCATGAAGTGGCTATAACAGCCAGCACTATACTTGATTTACAATGCATGTAGATGTGGCAAGTTGGAGTACTTGGTACATTGGCTTGAATATGATATCAATGAATGCACATGAAAATGAGCAACAAACGTGGTCACTATACCGCAAAAAATATACAAATTTCACCAACTCTATCCTAAAAATTACAGCCCATCTAAACAATAGCTTCTTAGAGAAGCGTTACTTTCCATTTAAAATATAATGTAAAGAGAAGAAAATCAATAAGAAAAAATAGTCTTCACTCTAGTCTCAAGAAATTTTAATAGTCTCTAGTTAACTTTTGTAGAAATTGTAATATGTCTAATTGTAGGGTTTCTAAAGACTCTTTGGATCTAAAGCATGATTCTAAGCGTGAGCCTGAGCTTTTTATGTCACAATTATCAACTAGCCATTGTAACCTTTTACATTCTGGCACACCACGACCTCAAGATATTTAGCACAACAAGAACAAYCTCATGTTCATCAACCTTGGCACAACAATCTCCAATATGATGCTTGAGCCGTAGCAATCTTAGCAATCTTATTGCAGGTTGGAAGCCTTGAACCCAATGGTCCAAAACGTACATTTCAAGGATGTTTTGAAGCTCCAACCATATAGTAATATCTTGGGTTTTGTCCTATGCAAGGAATTCATGGTTACAATTGTTGGTTGAATGGACCTATGCACCTTTTGTCAATAGACCAAAGCACAACTTATGTCGCACATAATGATCATTGTATTCTTAATTTCTTGCAATTGTGAAGCATAGATCACTTGTGTCTGCACTTGTGTTCCTTTTGGGACTCATCACTAGAATGGGAGGTGATGTCACAAATATTCTAGAACCTTTTAGAAATCTTGATAGTATTCTAGAAGCTTCTAGAATACTTCCATAGTGTTCTGGAAGCTTCTCTAATGTTTTGGAAGCTTCCATAGTGTTCTAGAAGCTTCCATTGAATTCCGAAAGGATCTCTTAGACAACAGTGTATATAGAGATAAGGTTGAGTTACTCTTCAATCTCGAGTTTTTAATATCACATCTCTTGAATCTTAGCTCTTGATTCTAGATATAGTATTGTACCTCTTGATCTCTAATATCAAGTTTTGTCATTTAGAACTTGTCTTGTTTTGTATCTTGCGCGTTTGTTACAAGCTATGAATTTAAATTTTGGTGTAAGGTCTATATGCACAATAATGTGGTGTTTATATTAACATTTGGCACCAAGCTCTGAAGTTGTAGCTTGGTGATCCAAAGTCTATTTTTTTCTACTACTGAGTATTCATATAGTCATATAGAATATCCATCCAAACAAGAATTAGACCCAACCAATTCAAGGCACTATTGTAACTTGTAAGTCCTCAATTATCTAGTCTTTGGGTCTCTAAATTTTTCACCTTATTCAATGAAAGTAAAAAAAGTTTTTTTTTCACTATTGTCTATTGATAGTAATTAATTTTTCATTTTTGGCCAATATGAAATAATTTGGGTTTTATCATATCCAATTTGGTTTCAAATTTTTGCAATTAATTTGATGATTGATAATGAATGAGTTTCTAATTTATTTTCCAATGTGAAAATGTGAATTCAAACAAGGGGTCAAAACAAGGCACCTTTTGAGAATTGAAGAGGTCTTTAGTSTTGAGTGGAGTCAACTTGTAGCAATAAGTGAGTGACTTTACATGACAATAGTTGTGATGTAAGTGGGTACAAAATGGGAACATTTAACTATTCACTTGGAGAGAAATGCATTCTAACTTAGGACTCATTTGAATAACAATGATAAACTTGTGAACGTTGAAATGACATGTCAACTTCATATGGAAGGATCATGAAAAATTCCTTTGTAGAGGAACCATTTTATATACAATAATTATTATTCTASTTTTGGATGAAACTTCAAGGGACACAATGCTACAATTTTGCACGATCTTTCTATGTTGGATGAAGAATATTTCTAATGTAATTTTCCTTGTTGAAGGTTTGATGTAATTGCTTTTCTTTAGCCCCTAAAGTTCTTTGGCTATGTTTTCACCAAAAAGCCACTCCAAAACTACCATTTTGAGTACAATTACCAAATTTTAGAACATTAAAAAATACTTTTGGACTCATTTGACCATAGGACCTTGTAGTATGCTAGTTTGAAAAGATGTGGAAAAACTTTCAAAAGTTTCCACTTCATGGATTGCAAGATATTAGCATTTTAATTGATAGAAATCATTTTTTGGCCTTGCAAAAAACAACATAGTTGCACTTCACAACATCACATTTGAATGAAAAAATGTCCATGTTGGTGGGGCTTCTTTGGATTCATTTTTCAAGGAAAGTTGGCTACATGCATGAATCAATTTCAAATCATTTGAAATTTGTGATTGCAAGAAACACTTGTCCTATTTTTTGTCCCCTAGCTTGCCCCTAGATGGGTGATTTTTTGCTCATAACTTTTGCATAATTTATTAGTTCAAAGCAAAATTTGGGATTGAAATACATGAGGTAGTTTACTAGTTTTACAACATAGTTGCACTTCACAACATCACATTTGAATGAAAAAATGTCCATGTTGGTGGGGCTTCTTTGGATTCATTTTTCAAGGAAAGTTGGCTACATGCATGAATCAATTTCAAATCATTTGAAATTTGTGATTGCAAGAAACACTTGTCCTATTTTTTGTCCCCTAGCTTGCCCCTAGATGGGTGATTTTTTGCTCATAACTTTTGCATAATTTATTAGTTCAAAGCAAAATTTGGGATTGAAATACATGAGGTAGTTTACTAGTTTTAGACATTTAGTAAATTTTTTCAAAAATTTTCAAATTATTTTACTATTTTTAATTTACGGCCAATTGGGTGTCTAACTTTGTCCATTTTGGAGTTTTCTAGTACTATTTATGACCCAAAAATCCGAATTTGAAGCTCAAAATTGGGATAGAAATACTTCTATTAAATTGACATAGGCCCGCAAAGATATTTTCAAAAAATATTAATCTGTTCATCTTCCACATGATCTCAAAGTGAACTACTTTTGTGAAGTGCAAAGAACGTAATTTGTTTTTCCAAAGATGTATATAGTTGAGAAAAAGCATCTTCAAGTTAGAAAAAATGTCTTTTTTCTAGAGAATTTTTTGAATTTTTTTTCTATTTAAAAAAATTAAAACATGAAACATCGAAGTGTCCATTTTCTTGGCATTTTTCATCACTCATTGGGAGTACATAATTTTTAGAGATAAATGTTTTTAGGCTTCAATTTACACAGATAAATTTTTTTGAATGCTTTACAAATTATTCATATTTTATTTCATTTAAAATATTTATTCCAAAAGTTAAAGTACTCCACTATTAAGGCCGTTTTGAGCCAAAAACAACAAGTGTTT
Source organism: Pleurozium schreberi (assembly GCA_006891605.1). Taxonomy (NCBI): domain Eukaryota; kingdom Viridiplantae; phylum Streptophyta; class Bryopsida; order Hypnales; family Hylocomiaceae; genus Pleurozium; species Pleurozium schreberi. The sequence continues at coordinate 69,496 of VACF01000406.1, read as the reverse complement.
CTTGAACTACCCATTTGTACAACATGTACAAAAAAATAGTAAATAGAGAGAAGTAAAGAATGATCCAATGTACTAAATTTGTCAAGAATTTAGTTAAAGAATTGAAATGCCAATCTCAATGGTTTGTCATTTTGTGATAAACAATATACAACCTATGATTTTATTTAGTTAAAATTTATTGAAACTTCAAAGTTTATTTTAGAGTGAGAATCTATAACTTTTCGGAAACTAAAACACCTCGTAGCTTTCATCTTAATAATTAAAATAAAATGATTCAACATTTTTATACATATATAAATAAATCTAGGAATACCTATTTCAAATTTTTGTTTCTAAAAAAAGAGATTTTTTAATATGTACGGATATACCTAAACTGCTTGGTTGGGAAAAAAAAACTACATATGATAAAATAGCTTTTGAACGATCTAATCAATAGTCATGAAAATTGTTGGATCATTGAGCGCCCCAAAATCGAAAAATTGCCTTGTTTGACTATTATAATCTTTTCAACATTATGGTCAAATCATTTGTCCATTTTCCTACAGCTTCAAGCCTATCTCTATTTTTTGATTAGTACSGTGAGTTTGAGTGGATTTTGTTTTGGGTGACAATTTGATTGGAACGAATTCAAAAGGGTCTGAATTCCAGTAAACAAGCATTGGGTGCTTAGGATTTAACCCCTCATTGTTGAAGGGGACCAAAAGTTTCCTCACATAGTTTGGCAGTCCAATTCAAAGTGCTGTAACTTGTTTGAATTCAATCAAACTTGTTATCAAATGTGCACTCTCCTCTATTTTGTTTGGTAATATTTTTAAATACCATCCAAGATGAACCAATCATTTGAAAGCAACTTGAAATTTATAGGTTCAATTTGAGTTCACCAAACTACATTCTGATGGCTGCAACTTTGGGGCCTTGCATTTCCTTCAGACAATGTTCATTTTCAATAAAAAAATTGTTGGGTTATGTTCCTTTAAAGTCTAATTATGTTAATTACATTTTCATGACAATCTAAGTTGTTTTGAATGTTTGGGAGCAATTCAAAGTTCAAAATCCAAACATTTTTGGATTATAGTGAATTTTGGCGACCTTCGTCATACAATGTTTGTTTCCAATAAAAAAAATTGGAAAAGTTATGCATACTAGTTTAATTTGTGTGGCTAAAATTTCATATCATTACAAGAAGTGATGAGTGATTGAGAAACATTTCAGTAGAGAGAGGTTCACCCATGGAAGTATTGTTTGCAACTTTTTTTGCTATTTTTTGACATTTCAAATCTATTTTGTACATACAATGAGTCAATTGAATGACATTGTTTTTCAACAATGTGTGTGTATGATGGTTTTGAATCACTTTAAATTTTAAACTTTTTTTTATTTGAGTAGGTTTAAAAACAAATTTCACCTCCAAATGCATTTTTAGGAAAATTTCAGCATCTTTTTTCAATACTAAAACATTATAAACTTGCAATCTATGTGGTCAAAATGACTCCAAATTTGATTCAGGTCATCAGCAACATGCACATTATAAGATTTTATAGTTGAGATTTCCATACCTTTGTGACATTTAGACTTATAACACTTGAGAAACAAAGATGCTTTTAAACACAAACAAGCCTTAGGCATTGAGGGGTTAAAGGAAAACCTTGTCCACATCTTGCATGAAGATTTCTAAGAAAAAGAAAATTCCATTTTTAGTTAGTTGCCCAAATTGCTATGTTGCCAGAAAAACACAACTTGGTCCTTTGAGGGTTAACCCCTCATTGCTGAAGGGGACAAAAAATGTCCTCACAGGGTGATTGCAAGAAACACTTCATGTTTTTGTCTCAAAAACGCAATTTTTGGCCACAGTACTAGCAGTACTTAGTTATACTACTGGAACTATGTGTCAGTGGCGCTTCTATCAATGTACACCGTTGATTTTGGGCGCTTGCATATCTACGCTGTTGATTTAGTACTATACAGTACTATGTAATACTATAGAGTGCTATGGGAGTACTACAGAAGCCACTGGGAGCAGAAAATAGCTGAAAAGGGGTATGTGGACCTTTTCATTTTTAATAATTCAAAAAAAATTCGAAAAAAATTAAAAAAAAAACTATTTTGCTAGAGAAGATTGCGCTTGCATTGCACTAAAAAAGTCATGTAGGAATTTTTTTCCCTCTTTATAGCCTTTGCGCAAAGGAAGGTCACTTTGACCCCATATGTGCAATCGACATATTGTTATTTTCATAAAAAATCATCATGAGTCCTTTCAATGTTAACAGACCTCCAACATATCCAATTTGTGGCTTCTAATTCACATTTTTGGGTCAAAAACCCCCCAAAATGGCCAAGGTAGACACCCAATCGGGGGCAGGTTAAAAATAGTAAAATAATTTTGAAAATTTTGAAAAAATTATACAATGTCTGAAACTACCACATGTACCTCTATTTCAAGTTTCATCCTAAATGGACAAAAAATGCAAAAATTATGAGCAAAAAACCACCTGTCCTAGAGCAAGGGGACAAAAAAAAGGACAAGTGTTTCTTGCAATCACCCCACACAGTCTGCAATCCACTTTGAAGCACTCTAACTTTTGCATCCAATGTTTGAATTCAATAAAACTTGTTGGAAAAGTTTTGAATACTAATTTAGTTTCTATAATAAAATATTCAGATCAATCCAAGACGTATTGAGTTTGTGAAAGTCATTTGAAGTTCTCACGTTCAATTTGGGTTCAACACACTGCATTGTGATGGCAACAACTTTGGGGGATTGTATCTTTTCATCAAATGTTTATTTTCAATAAAAAAAATTTGGGATTTTGTTCCCATAAAGGTCTACTTATTGTGGTAAAGGATTCATGCCAATTCAAGTTTTGATTTTGAATGTTTGGGAGCAATCCAATTTTGTTTTCATTTTAGTGAACTTCTGCTGTTCATAACTTCTTCATATATGATCATTTTTCAATAATGCTTCTTGTAAAAGTTGCGCTTACTAATCTAGTTTGTGTGGGAGAAATTTCAGATCCATCTAAGACGTTATGAGTGACTGAGAAGAATTTCAGTAGAAGGAAGTTCAACCACAGATGTGATTTTTGCTTTTTTTTTCACTTTTTTTTTACTATTCAAATCCATTATGCAAAATGAGTCATTTTTATGATATTCTTTTTCACCAAATTGTTTATATTTTGGTTTTGAATCACTTTGTAGTTTATGTTTTTTCATTCGAGTTGGTTTAGAAACTGAATTTTACCTCCAAATGTGTTTTAAAGAAAATTTCAGCACCTTTTTTCAACATTAAAACATTATAATCTTTCAATTTTATGCAGTCAAATGACCCCTAATTTGTTCCACACCATCTAGAACATGCATACTACAATATTGTACACTTTAGATCTTCATAATTGGTTGAAATTTAGACTTTTGACACTTGTAAAGGGATGATGCTTCTAAGCATGGTTGGACCTTACGCGATGAGGGGTTAAACCAAGTTAGCTTCATCCTTCACTTGTGCACACTCAAACTTTGGTTGTTGAAAAATTGCCAAAATATTATCTAATTTTTGAGTTGGTTCCAGTACATTGAAAAATAAGAAAAGGAAAAAAGTAAATGAAATCACTAAAAATAATCTTTAAGGTTTGCCAATATTTGATGGAGGTTACTATTTTTAACCCCTAAAGGTCCGTTGTTTGGCGGACAAATAAGATTTCAGGCATATATCTATGGTCTCAATTTTTTTTTTGTACTCTTTATAATGTCTTTAAAAAAAATTCAATTTAAAGAATAAAAATTAAGCTTTTATGTATCTATTTGTTTTTTCCTAGACTCTCAACTCAATTCTAGACAATAAAGATCTAAAGATAAAAAATTTATAGTGCAAAAAATTGAAGTTAAGAAGGTTCAAAGTATAACAATCTAGTCCCGTAGTGTGCTCAAAAACTTGTTTCACTTTAAAATGTAGATATCTTGCAATCTGTTTATTAACATTTCACACTATATAATTATCTACCTTTGTTGTACATCAACAATGATTGAAGTGTCCCGGTGGTGTAAATCATGTTTCGAACATCTACAGTTTCCCTCATTTAGTCCCCTTAATTGTTTGGTCCCCTTAATACTCCTATTCAGTGTAGTTAGGAGTAAGATCCTATGGTTAGATGTGCCAAAACAACAATTTTCTAATTTTTTTACTCTTTGAGTGTTGTTTTGAGTGTTGTTTTGCGAAAAGAAAGGCCTTGGTTCATTCGGGGTTAAGTAATATAATTGTGTATGAGTGAAGGATGGATGATCACAATTGAACAATGAATTTGTACCAGACCAAAGGCTTGAATTGGGTACAGTAGGGACTAGGGACTAGGGAGGCTCCGCCATTGAGAGCAGCCAGTCAGCCACTCTGCCCGCCATCGAGTCAGTCGTCTCGGTCGTCCTGGATGTCGTTGTGGTCGTCCTGGTCGAAGCTTGTCGTCCGCAACTGCCGTGAAGGTCCGCCGGGGGGGATGGATGCAGGATTGCAGGGCCAGGGCAGCAGCATGCGCCATGGCTGGGCGAGCGGGGGCTGCTCCACGTACGAGTGACCGTCTGTCTGTCTCTGGGGGCGACTCCTGGCTCGAGCTTGTTTTCTTGCAGCGGCGTTAAGTTACTGTAGTTGCCTTCAATTCCCTAGCTGCGTAGCCACTCTCCTAGCCTAGTCTGCTTGCCGACCTCGCCTCACTCGCCATCTTGGGCTGGACATAATTAAGTTAATCAAGTTCTACGTCGCTACCCTTTTTCTGCCTGCCTGCCTTGCCTTGCCTTGCCAGTTTCTTTTTCTTCCTCCTTGCCCAACCTGCGATGGCCGCTTGCATTGCTCAAAGCGTATGTGATCGTGCGCACTTGGCTATTATCTTTGCGCTCGTCGCTCGTATTATTTGATTGGTTCGGATAGCTGGGCGCGGCGCTCTTGCACGCGCAGGCTCTGACTAATTTGGTAGCGTGCAGCATTGGCCGGCGGCAGGTTGCGTACGGTACTGTTGGATTGGGTTGCCGCAAGGGTGACTACCTGGGCCTGCCGGTCGACAGGGGATCTCGATCGTTTGCATGCTGTGATGCAGTATTSGGTTTCTTGCTAATCCTGACCTAGCCTTTTGAGGAGCAGGGTAATTCACCATAGACATATGATTCTGTGGGTTCTTATTTCTTTTGAATTAAGTTGCAGGGTGCAGAAGTTATATATCTCGATCTATTGAACCCAACCAAGCTCGCTCGGATCGCTCGCTCACAGACCTGTGATATAGGATCATACATCCTTGCATTGGTCGTTTTGGATCCGTTRCGACCGGGGCATAGTGGAAAGAGTCTGGAGAGCCGATAGATCGATTGCGTTTTGCCTATTCTGTTCTGGTGTGCGAAGCGAATTGTTTGTGAGATTAGGGGTTGATTGTTGACGACCTAGGACAGGGGCGCCATAACAGAGTGATTCCGACCATAGCGTCAAGTGGCTGGCGTCTTTGGCCCGGCCGGGTGCAGCTGATACATTAGCCCTCTGCTGAAGCTACAGAAGGTTCATGCACCGTCCTGATCGATGTCCCGACAGACTTTCTCACAGTGGCTGAGTCCTGAGTACGGAATCGCGCAGTAACTTCTTTGTGGGGACCACACTGAACCTGGTTTTGCCGTTCATGCATTCGGAAATATATCGCAACAGTACTGTAGTGATAATAAGTCAGTGAAGCTGCGAGGGGAGAGGGACGCAACTGAACTGCTGAAGGGAGCAGGATCGTATCTAGGCATTGGTTCCGGACCCTTGTCGTCGACCAGGACAGGCATGGTTGCGACTCATCTAAATAAACTACTGTACTCGTGCTAAGTTACTGTGCAAGCCATGCTTCTTTTGGAACACTGTCTCTTGTAGTGGCGATCAGTTCCTGCCCTGGAGCATGCAATTCAACCGAGTGCTGGCAAGTGGCAAGTACGTGATATATATATCGGCTGCGATTTCGGTTGATGATTGGTTCGCGCAGTGCGCGCCTACACCCAGGTGACACGGACGGTACAGTGTCCTGGGATTATGTTCATGCCTGGCGTTTCAATTAGGTCGATCGTTTTCCCATGCCACCACTTTGTGTTGACTTGGCTTACTTGCTTGTTAATTAATTTCAAGAAGGCCAGGGCGGAGGAACTGATCGATCAGAAGACACGCTGGAGGAGGTTAGATTGATGGTTAATTTCAAGGTTCTGTCAGTGGTGCTGCTACTGAGCCTGACCCTCATGTTGCTGGTGCTTCCGGTCATTTTGCCGCCGTTGCCTCCTCCGCCACCCTCCCTCATGCTTCTCCCCGTGATCATCTTCATCCTGCTCATGCTCGTCGCCTTCGTGCCTTCCGGGTTGAATGCGCTCGTCGTTCCTTACGTGTAAATTTGGTAACCCCTGCYTTGGTGAATTCAKTCGTACTTCGTAATTTGATTAAAATGGTCTTTGCTTTTGAATGAAGATTGTGCATGACGTCTACTAGCTGGCAATACTTRACACACGAGGCTCAGYGAGGCCTGTTGTTTAATCAAGAGGCGAGGATCAGAAGTCATAGCAAGAGTTGCTCCTTGCCTATCCCCAAACCGAGTTGATTTTGTATGCWAAGCTAGTGGCGATTTAGGAGGTTCGAKCCCAACAGTAGTYATTTGGAGCATATCCCACAGAAGTATAGATTCAGCTAGCACCCAACATCTCGTCCATTGGACGGCATCGTTGGACATTTCCTTCCGAAATGATGGTTTTGAACTCTGCATTGTATTGGGCTAAATATTACTTGTAACTCATACGTGACGGGCTCTGTTATCCTTCTTTTATATAGTGAACCATTTACAATAAGTACGTAGTTACGTACGTGGCTTGACCATACTTGCAGCTGCGTCGATGCGTGATCCTAAGTGCGGTCTCCGAGTAACGCATATCTGACGCTGGCGCTGATCGAGTCGTCTCACATGCTCGGAAACCCATAGAGAGAGGATGTCTGCTATTGTAGGAATTTTTCTGCGTGTCACTGGATGCATGCATACATYAATAGTGAACCAGAAATTGCATGCGTGATGAGTTTTTTGTGGTTGAATGGTGAGATCGAAAGCAAATGTCCGCCGTAGTACTAGAGGAAGTACTCACRGTCGTTACTTGTATAATTTGTCCATGGCTGGCGCGCAGTGCAGTTAATCTAYAGAGATTTGCGCTGTACACGTTTGCAGAGCCGACGTCTTATGCATTCTTTGCCCTGATCAGGTCCTGCGCGGATGGAGTCAACAAACGAATTCCTGTCACGGCTCAGGTCAGGAATGCTTACCAACATGTTTTTGCAAGAAACAGTCACAACCAGCTGCAGCAAGGTAGTTTCAATGAGGTGCGTCGGTAGCTTGCTCATTTTGATTGAACTATATATGTGCAATGCCTTTCGTAAGACTTAATTAATTGCGCGTGGGCGAACCATAGTGGGAGGACGATCAGTGGCGTTAAGACAGTCAAATAGGTCTCGAAAATCAGATGTTGAATTTGTATGTCCAATCTGCTTAATTGGGTACCCCTGCGCTAAGTTTTCAATTGATGCGGCCATGGACTAAATAATCTTCGAGAGTGTGGCGGCTTCAGGAGTTTGCGGAGACTAAGGTGATCTAACGCTGCTTCATTCATTAACAAGGAGAAGTAGACTAAGTAATTTGATTCTAAGTACTACTTGGATCAGTCTCATTGAGGGATGCTTCCGCCACCAGTGCACAAATCGCTCAAGAAACCTCTGCAATATCATATTAGCATGTCTTAGTAACTGTACCTTGTTGATGCCAAACTCTGCTCGCAAGGATTGCGGCCTGAGAGCTCGGGCGATGCACGAGTCGGCTGGCCCGCAAAATTCCCGGAACTTGTTTACAGGATTGGAGCAAGGATTGGTCTTGTCACAAACTTCGACGATGAAGAAGTCACCAGATGCCAACTCGTGCGTCATCGACTGTCCATAACAATGTTGTYAATATATCTTGGTTAGGATTGTAAAGGAATCTAGACAGAACCAATTGATACTAGGAGTTTATCAGGAAATGGGAGGGTGAGTAGTACAAAAAAKTCGGGGCATATCCCCTGATAAACTTCAAGGAAATCAGCCGCAGCATGTCGATTGAAGTGGACCAACTCCAAGGCTGTGACGTCAAACTTCTGCTGTATTCGGTCCAAAATTGCTCCTCCACAACCTGTACAAGTCATGTCACGATCTCCTTGAAAAATTTCAATAAGGGAATATTACAATGCAACAAGCTACTGGAGAAGGGACAATGAAAATATTATACCTGACATGACAACATGGGGTTTGATGATACACAGGGAGCAGTTCTTGAAGCGGGCGCACATGCCCATATTCCAGCACTTGAAGAAAAAGAGTGTTTCCTGTACAACCAGTGAATGTAATTGACTGCTATCAGTTGGCAGCACATTTTGAGCATATTTTTGGGGCCAAAAAAAATATTGGTAAAAGAAGAATCCGTACAATTCTTGCATTCTCGTGAGAGTCGGAGCCATGGCAGGCATTCTTTGTTGTATCTGTGCCATATTGAGCACGTATAGAACTTGGCGCCTTGATTCTGGCCACTTCAGTGCTCGTAGGGCCTGTCTTTGCACATATCAGAAGACGACAACCAACAGAAGTATTAGTCAGTGATTTTGAGGACAACGTAAAGGTTATTTGTTGACCTGGAGATTTCTTAACAATCTCATATACGGCATCTGGATGAACATATTAATTGAAACCTTTTTTACGAAACAACAGGTCTAATCCACATTCACAAAAATATAAAAAAATGATTATTTTGTGAATGTATGAAAGGTGTTTTTCAGTGGGCTGGTACCCTGCAAAGGAATCGAAACCCGGGCGACTCCACAATCTTGAAACAATCAAGATCGAAGAAGAATTGGATCAATAGGTTTCCTTAGWATGTTTCCCCTCTAAGAGTAGTTGCAAAACTATTTCCTGTCCGGTAGATGGAAACCTCATCCTTTACACAGTTCGAGAACAAAGAATGAGCATGTTTTAAGTGATCATACTCAAAGCTCACCGAGTAGTAACCTCCACCTGCAAAGTGCATTCTCACCAACAAGCTCCAGCGCTATCACGGGSCCACTTGAAACAAGCAAGATTAAGGCCCTGTAAAAGTAAATTACACAGTCAACACCAGTTTATGTGTGCAGCTCCTGAGGACTTCTACCACGACCTCGTAGACGAAATTGAAATCGCCACGGGTGTTCTTGAAGTGGGGAGCTAAGCCGGCTAAGTCTCCATCGTAYTAGTATCTGGTTTGATGTAGCTGGAAAAACAAGAATGTTGAAAGGAAACAAGGATGCGGCCTCACTCGTAGAAAGGTTTTCCTTGATGGGCTTTRTAAAATTCCTCTGCCTGTTTTCGTGAAAGCTGGCACATGCGCATATGCTTCACAAGCAATCCATTGCTCGTAATGCATTCCAGAATCTTCCCAGCGTGACATATAGCGTCGGGCTTTATCATAGCACACGTCCTGCTCATTGAAATACCAATCATAGAAAGGACTCAAAAAATGAGAAAGACTTGATTTGCCACGGAAAATGAAGGATCTCAAGTGGATACCTTGAAGTACCCTCATTCTCAATGTAAAGGTACTTCTCGCTCTAGACTCTTCATTACAAAACAACATTCTAACTTCTAATTTTAGATTTCAAGAGTGCAGACTGTTCAATAAACGTCAATTCATGCGAGTAGGTTTAAGTAGACCAACATTTTGGATGCGATTAAATGAAGCCATCTATCCTGGACGCTCATCAGTGAATGCAAAGATATACTGCGTGTTTTTTATGTTCATTGAATTGTGCCGACGGCTCTAGGACCTGATTTCGTAATTTTAGTCAAATAATCAAATTGCAAAGTAATAGAATTACGATTCTTGAAAGGATTGAATGGAGATAGCTTACGTCTCTTGCAGGCCGCGCAAATGCTTACGCGTGAAATCGTCACCAKAGTCCTCAATGAGAAGCTGGCGTGTATATACCAAAATGGTGGAGCCTATGTAGAGCTGCTCGAGGCTAATTGCGGGGTATGCCACCCGCTTCAGGAATGTCTTCTGATTCTTAATATCAAACTGCACAGCAGACAGAGTGAAAGACAACTAGTCTGTAATAACGCTATGCCAATGGCATGCCAATATGCTGGTGCTGCAAATTTGAGAGAATGTCATTCCTGGAGTCATATCTCTTCCAATAGAAGAAAATGCATTGGACATCATATGGCAGGATCCTAAGATGGACAGACATCCCTCATCATCGGTTTCCCGTTCAGATGTCCTCTGTAAKCCCTTAATTTATGTACAGAATATTATCTCGTGAATCACATGATTTMATAGAAGTGAAATCGCACGAGGCAGAGGGCATACCATTTCGATGGAGCGATCACTCGTGTGATACATAAACTGGTATTTCCAGACAATGTCTGTCATCGGGTCATGCCACCTCGTAATAAAAGCATACCGTGCACCGTCATTTTTTATATCCTGCGTSACACGACCAATTGATACATGTGGCAGAGAACTGGAAAGAGCGCAGACTAATCTGATCTATATATAGGAAACAGAAGTAACAAGTAAAACTCGGAGCGGGAATCATGCTACCATTTATCCTGCCGCAGTTCACTRGTAGTAGTAGTTTTGAGTCCGAAAGTCTCTGCTCTCAATAGAATATGTACAATTGCAAGCACGRAGAGCCTGCTGACTTGCACACTGGAAACCAAGCACCGAACCAAGCATCGTCAGAGAAACTGAAGGTGACCTACGATGTCTTATTCATAGAAATTTTCAAGACCTAAAATTCGGTAATATGTCCACAACTTCGTCACTAATTGTACGCAGCAAGCAACAGCATGTGACGGTGCAGTTCTGATGTCCCATTCCTACTTACTCTACCACTGTATTCAAAATACCTGTTGTGGTCTGGATGTCTGTTATCATGAAGCGGAGGGAGCACGATGTGTGATGAGATTCACCTAAAATTTTYATCTCTCAACCATACATCATCAGATGCTCGTAGATACAGCAACTCCTACCGCAGGTTTTTCTTCGATTTATAAGAACCTTGTAACGATCTCTACGTGCAAGGCCATGACCTTAAAGGGTTCGACGTGAGAGCACGACGACTACAACGAAACGTGTTGAAGTAGCATCCACCTATGCCAAACATTGATCGATTGTGCAATCGCTCGAGTTTCAGAATTAATACGAATGACGAGAACAAAAGGCAACGTCATTCTGGATCACATAATTCAGTGACGTACTTGACTGGCCATCCTTCAAGTATCCTGCTAGCGCAAGAAAAACTTCGTCGTGTGCGAGTAGTCAAACACGCACTCGAGGATAGCTTCAACCCTAGAAAGTTGATCCGGAAAAATGCTCGATTCTCAGCCTGTGCTTTAGAATCCTAAYTAATTTGAGGAGTGCATATAATACCTTATTGCTAAATTTACAGAGAGAATTCAACTCAAATTTGATCCCTCACTGAGAAAAGCTACTATCCTGAGCACAATCTCCAAATAGACATGTTATGAGCAAACTTTTCAGAGTCTAAAAAATGAATCCATAACAGATTCCAAGAAAGCAGGGACAGCAGACATCCATCCTCGTTTGATCAATTGTGAGAGAAAGTTGTCAGATTACTCACAATGACTACAAGCTTCAAGTTGAAATGAAAATTCACTCAAAGATAGCGCCATACCTGCTTGTCGTCAGGAGCGACGGACGGACGGACGAACGGGCGGGCGGGCGGGCGTCACCAAGAAGAACTCCGCAGAGATGGCAAGAATTGGTCGGCCAGATCAGCTAGCAACCCGGCCTTCAATGCAATGTGGTCTTATAAAAATATATTGCARGGATTGGTTGCAATTGAGTGGCAACAGCTAGCCATAGAATGTACGTAACTAAGTTACAAATGTACATGCTCCGTTCGATTGATAACCGAGCATAATGGAAAGAGAGATTCATGAGCAAGCCAGGGCCCGGCCGAGAGGAGACGGCGAGGGAGGGCAATTGGAGACGGAGGTCATGGCGGGGAGTTTTAACTTCTTCGTTGCCTGCAGCCCGCCGTCTAAGTTAAGAGCTGCTCTTTTCCGCTCACTTTGTCTCAATCATCGTCCTTTCGTTCATCCCCTACAGTAAGGGAGTATGCTGTAAAATGCACAATTTTTCCAAGAAATTGTATTGGAAATGGACAATGTATGAACAAGATATAACCCACCAAAGTTCAATGTAATCCAAAAATGTTTGGATTTTAAAATTTGAATTGCTCTTAACATTCAAAACAACTTGGATTGACATGAAAATTTCACTACAAATTCATATAACTTAGGCTCTAGGTAGTAGTGTTTGGTTTCATTTCCAATTTGTTGCATTCTCCAATGCTCAACCCTAGGCTTCCATTATTTATTCTTAAATTTTGGAATAAACTCCAAGCTTCAAAAAGATTTATATCAATATATATTGGAAACAAACGTTGGATGGAGATACAAGCCCCCAAAGTTACAGCCATCATAATGCAATAATTTAGTGAACTCAAATTGAACCTATGAACTTCAAATTGCTTCCAATGATCAATACATCTTGGATTGGTCTGAAAGTTTTACTGCACAGAGGAGAGGAGAGTCCACAAACTTAACAACAAGTTTTATTGAATTCAGACATTGGATGCAAAAGTTACAGCACTTTCAATTGGACTGCCAAACCAGGTGAGGACGCTTTTGGTCCCCTTTTTGGCACCAAAGGGTAAACATCAATTTTCTAATGCAAACTTCCCAAAAATCTGTGGAAGTCAAAAAAGTAGATTTTTTCCCAAACCCTCCTCAGGCATGTACGGGCTAACCGGTATGTTCACTCACCCTATTTAATTATGGTTTACTTGCCTGTCTTTGGGTTTTATTTAAACTTTTCCACATCCAGAGTCGGAAAAAAAAATCCTTGCGTGCGCAACACTGAGCCCACACGCAGACAATTGTTGCAAGTGTTTTCGCTAAGACCCAGAGTTGAACAAGGCAATTAAAGCTCTTCAAGCAACCTAGGTGGTGAAAAAGCAAGGACATCAAAACCCCTATTTACTACTTCCAGCATCGATGGAACTATGAAACTATCCTACTATCAACCTATGTGAAGCACAATATTTGGCCACCTGTATGTGTACCATAGTAACCATACCAACCAGTATCAAGATGTCTTTCACACTGTAACTGCGATCAACAGAACTGAATACGTAGTTCGCCTGGAGGAAAAATCCATTGTGCTCAAATGATGGACCGTGCCTCCAAACCATTGCTAGGATTTGTAACATGGTAATTAACTCCTACCTAAAATTGAGACACTCCACTAGTAACAGTGTCTCAGCCTTCTTTGAGCAACCGGAAGCACTGTAGTTCTCGTAGCGAAGATGACGCCTGGCACATGACCCTGCAAATACAAAGAAGCCAATCCATGCTCAAACCATTGTGATACACTTAGTTCCTGAAAAAGAAATGCAGGCATACAATTTCTTTAAAACCCTCATTTTCAAGGTGCCAAGACACAACTGCAGATGGCATACAGAAACGCTCCTACTCAAACTCAGCACTCGCTGAGACTAACCAAACAAGAGTTAATTTAAGCATTACAAATGCATTACTATCAATAGTAGCTTCCTTCCAGTGAGCTCAAACAAGGAAACAAAATGTAGATTAAAAACTCCTTCCGTCTAGAACTGGAGCAAAGGCTTACAAGAAGTGACTGTTCCTGCACAGAAACATTTACCCCTGTAGAGCCAAGAAGCCCAAATCAGGCCGTAACATTTTCTTAAGCAGTTTTGAGTTCATAAAAGTTTTTTCTGTTATCAAATTTTCATTCATTCTCCCACCAACACAAGGAATATATCAGTTAACCCCATTTACTTTAAAATTATTATTCAAAGTTTGACCACTCAAACTCGTCACTAAAAAACCACGAACCCTGCGTCGTTCAGGGGTTAACCATGACAAATTAGCACAAAAAAGGACTCCGTAACAATTTCCACAGGGATGTACCTGTATGCGGCAAAAGTGAGCAGTCCTCTGGTGGACAAGAACGAATTGCAGAAGCAAAGAARCCACGCCCGTGAAGGCAAAAATAATCAATACCGCGAAGCTCCTGAACCTGCAGCATTCGTCCTGTCTCCATTCATAGATCGGAAATCCCTTACAGAAATTAATAATTACCACCGCTGAAAACTCTCCCCCAGATAATATTTCTTCACATATACGTCTTGGTATAGCTCTTCGGGACCTCCGGAGGCCATGACACAGCCGTTATGAACCATGTACGCCCGATCACAAATCCGAAGCGTCTCGTTGACATTGTGATCAGTGATCATAATCCCCATGTTCTCCTCCTCACACAAACGCCGCAACTGCTTCTGCATTTCGGCAACTCCGATGGGATCCACTCCAGCAAATGGCTCATCCACCAGYAAAATCTTTGGGGGCCCTCCTGCAGCACAGTTCGAGGCCAAAGCGCGCGCCAGCTCCGTCCTCCGCCGCTCGCCTCCTGAGAGAGCGCTCCCCATTGTGTTCTGCACTGCTTGCAGTGCAAACTTCTCCAGCAGTTCTCGCACTCGACGTGCGTGCTGGGCTCGCGGTACTCCCGTTTCTTGCAGTATAAGCCGGATATTGTCATGCACTGACAGGCCTCGAAAGACACTTGCTTCCTGCCACACCCACCATCCGAAATCATATCAGACTCGGACGCTTAAACCCTAAAATCAACGTTCAGGTGAGGCTTGGACTTTACCTGGGTCATGTAACCAATCCCGAGACGTGCGCGATGCGGTAGCGAGAGCATGGTAACATCCAGGGATCCCAGGAAAACACACCCCGCACAGGGACTCTCGCGCCCCACCAAGATGTTGAAAGTTGTGCTCTGCGAGTGGAAACGGGGGCAATTCGATTACGGTCTAGAGACAAAAACCAAGCCGCCCGCCACGCATCACAGAATGCATRGGAAGAAACCGATCAGAAGGAGAACATGTGCTCCAGAGGAGTGGTGACGTTGCTACCTTTCCAGCTCCATTGGGCCCCAACAAACCCACCACCTCGCCTTGCCGCACGCTCATGGATATCGCATCTACCACCCGTCGCCCGCCATAGCTCTTGCTCACCGTCTCCATCCGCAATTCCRCCTTCTCGATGGGCGCCGCCTGCATCGCTGCATCGTCCGGCGGGGACAACAAAGACGACACCGCCATGGGCTTGGAACAGAACTGCGCCGTCATCGTCATCGCCATCGCCATCGTCATCAGTCATAGCTGGGAGCGGCACCTGACATCAAGCGCACCTCCGCGGCCACGCAATCCGGACTTCTTCATCTCATTCACAATCCAATCAGTGCCCTTGAGCACCAAATCCTTGGTGCGGTGCCAATCGCCACGCTGCTTGGCCCCAGCGATGAAAGGATCGTGGATGCCATACAAATTGGTGAAGATCCGATCCTGGTCTGAAAGCCCTCCGAAATGCTCCTTCTCGGCGGGCGGGGGTGGAGGGGGAGGCGGGGGCGAGGTCGCCTGCGGCCCCGACGTTGCCTTGTCGCTAAACGCGCGAGCGCATGCAGGCGTCGCGTGGAAGCCCCGCAGCGAGGCCGCAGCCTGGCGGCTCAACGCGCGCGCCGTTGCCATCGCCCAAACAGAATAAAGAATGCTGCTGCAGCAGCTACAATTGCAACAAACCAATTGAAAGAACTCGCCTCGCGAAGCAAAGGAAGCAAGCGCGGTGGGCWGTTCACAATGCCCCACGCTCCACATTCGGCAACCGGGCACGCGCCAGAGGGCGACGATGGCCTCTGGATGAATGAATTCTGTTCCCTTCAGTACTGGCTGGACGTCAAATCCTCCTCACGAACTGGGCCCCGCAGGGGCCCCGCGGGTAATGTTTGAGGGTAAAAGTAAATAAAAAATCCCTAGATTGAGCCGTAACTAGGGTATGATCTCTAGCCCCCCTAGCTAATTTGGGGTCTCCGATTGCAAATATGAATTCAGAAATTGCAAAAAAAAAGATTTGCAAAAAATAAAACATTTCTGCGTTTACCCTAGGGGTAAATCTAGCCTACGGGGCCCAGTTCGTGAGGAAGATTTAACGCTCCCCTTCAGTACTGTAGATCACCCCGTTTTAGAAAGTGCTGAACTCAAAGTTCTCAAATGTACACCATCATTACAATTTTGACCACAATGGGCCCTACTCCAATTCTGACCGCAATGGGGTGGTTTACCTTATATCCCATTAAAAAAAGAAACAAAGAAATAATTTTGCAACATAAAGTATTTTGAAAATAGCAATATTTAGGCCCTTTTCAAAAATTGTTGAAAGAAGTCTTTTATTTGAARAATTTGGTGATGGAAATATCAATTTTTGAATTTTTAACTTTTGATTGCTACAATTATATTTACACATATTAATGCAAATTTAAGAAAATTTTATGTAATAAATGCTAAAAGAATTGGAAAATAATTCATAGAATCTAAAAATAAATGCTAAGGAAACTACAAATCAAAATACTAAACAAAAATTTAAACCAAAAATGCTAAAATTATTGAATGTCGTGGAGAACATACAAAAGAGCAAAGGAGAGTGCAAGCAAATAATTTTAGTGATTCAAGAATTTCAAAATTTTGCAGAACTAAGAGTGTTGCATTCCAAATCCATTAAGGTAGAAACACCCATTAGCGCACGTGTACCCAATCATGTACCATAGACTACACCTAATTGCATCCATTGGTTGTAGTTAATATGTCTTACAAATACTTGATTGTGATTTGATGACACATATGAATGACACATACTTAATTTTGATTTGTTGACTGCTGATTTTGCCAGTGTTCACATTTAGGTACACCTATAGAATAGTTCCGCTAGTCTAGTGAGCCGGCACTCCAAAAAATCATAGAAATTACATACAATATCCAAAAAAACTAAATTTTTTTTTAAATATTCATGATTTTCACTCGCTAATACTACAAAAATATTATTTTCAGAAAAAGTTGCTTTCAGCTATGCTGAATTGCTTAAATGATCAGTTTGGGGTGCTTTCACCTTATAGCAACTTTAACGCAGAAAATTTCCAACAACTAATTTGAAACTCAAATTCAAATGAAATTTTCAGTTTTTAATATCAAATGTATTTTCAGAAGTTGGTAAAAGAAAGGGTACATTTATCCATATAGATGTATTATATAAGATTAAATCCTCAATTTTTTTAACAATTACCCCCTAAAGGTTTTTGATTCATTAGGAAAAAAATGAGCCTTCAAAAGGGCTATGAGTCCCAGATAAGCAAGGAACAAGCAAGGAACACTGTCTGGCCAAAATAAACATTTTGATCTTGGCCAAAAAAACTATAGGACCTGATTAGTGCGGAACAGCTCAATAAATAGTTTTAAAAGTTTTTGAAGTTTAAAATTTAAACTAAATGCAAAATTACAAAATTTTCAGATCAGATGTGGCAATAGTGCAACCACGTTAGACTGCTATTTTATAGATTATTATTTTGATTATTAATTTTATAATATTTTCATGTATTTTCATGTATTATATTATTAATTTTTAAATTTAATATTTTAATATTTTTTAATATTTTTTAATGTGGCCACTATTCAGCCCTTAAAGGAGATGTGAGTTCCCATTGATGAAAACTACTCAAAGGAAAGCAAACCGTTTAAAGGTTGATTTCTTTTAATGATGTTTTCAAACACTCTAAAACACTCTCAAACTGTCATTTCTAGTATAAGTACCAAATTTTAGAAAAAAAATTCTTTTGGACACATGTGACCTTAAGATCTTGTAGTATGCAAGGTTGAAAAGATGTGGAAGAAATTTCCACAATGTAGATTGCTAGATATTAGCATTTGAATTGCAAAAACATTTTTTTGGCCCTACGAAAAATCAAGCATCTACACTTTACAAGGTCAATTTTGTACGAAAAAATGTCCATGTTGGTGATGCTTCTTTGGATTCATTTTTCAAGGAAATTTGGCTACATGCTTGAATTTTTTGAATCATTTGGAATTGTACAACATATAGGGAAAAAAATAGTGAGTAGGGAGAAGTGGAGAATTTTTTGGGCTGCCTAAAGATGAGTGAAAAAATACATATCAAACAATAACTTCCTAATCATGTAGTCAAAAGTTATGAAAACTGTTGGTCCTTAAAGCTACTCCTTAGGATATTGGATAGAAAATGTGATACTGCGTATCTATAATTCTATTTTCATTCACAATGTGGCGATTTCATCCAAGATTTTTCTTGAACTTGAAGTTTCTTGGCGATTTCATCCAAACTTTTACTAAAAATTTCCTATAGGCTTGGTGCTAGGTATAAATTTTTGGTGCAATTTTGCACCAAATCACCAAAAAAAAAAACCCTGGGGTGGACCATTGCCTCAATATACTAAAAAAGATAGGAGGTCCATAAATGGAGCATCTAAGGGCTGATCAGCCTATTTCATATATTTTTTTTCATGGGAATGTTTTTTTCTTATTTTTCAGACAAAGAAAAGTTGATTATGATTGCAACACAAGTCGTTTCATATTTTTTGAAGCATTTTTGAATTATTTATGAATTTTCAAACAAGATTAGTTGTAGGTCCCTATTTATGACCCTAGGTCTTCCGTAAACTGTTCACTTGCAACTTCTAGAGAGCATTGGGGAAAGAAAAGAGAATGATTGGCTCTTGCAATAAATAATGTTCTTTGAATCAATCCATTCAATGACTATAGAAGGTCCATTTAAAGACCATGTCATGTCCATTTCAAGAGAGTCTACACGGGCGGTTGKAAATGCCCACTCCGTTTTAGAGCCTCCTACCTTGTATAATCTATTGAAGAAATCTAATTAGTGTCAGATTTTCAAAGGTTGTAGGGCCCTTCACCTTGCAAAATGGMTTTATGTGAAGAGAGAAACAATTGGAGCCCTTCAAATAAAAGGTGAAAAAAAATTTCAACCTTTCATTTCARAGGGCTAGAAAAAATTAAAACTCRCAAATGAAAGGTGGAATTGAAAATGAAGGGTCAATATTTCAAGAGGTATCATGAAGGATATCTAAGCAAGTATTAGAGTGGGTATTGAGAATTTGTTATTACGGGTTATCAACAAAACAACATTGGAGCCTTGGAGGCTAGTATCAAGGTCAAAGGGTTAATGTGAACTTAAAGACAAATTTCCCTACAAAAACAAAAAGGAAAAAGAAAATTTAAAGTTTTTCAAGAAGTTTGATTTCTTTCATTGAATTTCGTAATATCGTTTGCACTTCTATGTGAGTAGGAAGAATCTCGATTTTGAGGAGTAACTTTTTTTTGTTGCCAAACTAAAAGCAACCAAAATGTTCACATCCAATGTTAGAATTACTTTTTCTGGAAGTCAAAAAGTTGTCTCTCCACTTTTCATAAGTTTTTACTTATAACTTTTTCAGACAAAAAATTTGTTTCTTTTTGCAATATTTTATACTATCTTCCATAAAAGAAAACTCTAGAATATCTTTTCTCTTTACTGCAAATCCTAGTCAATTTTGTATGCAAAAGTTTGCCCTCATGGATAATTGGTTTTGGAGGCTATGCCCATGAGTGTGGCTTCTCATAACAAAATTTGGTGAAAATTGAACAATATGGTATRATAAACATTAGAAGTACTAATGAGTATGTCTTAATGTGGAAAAGAAATAAAAGCTATCAATTGGTGTAGAATCTTTGATATATAGAGTAAGATGGAACACCACAAAGTACGTTGATTTGTCCTACTAGTGTTGGTGGTGGAATTAGCATCTCCTTGAAAATTAGTGTCTCCACAAAATTTAATTTTTGTAGAAATTGATATAATATAGAATTCATCATATCACAATAATTTAAAATAGTGTGACTTGGAAAATTAGTCTCATATGCACTATTAGGACAAATTAGTTTGTTCGAATTCTCCAATCCAAACTTAGGACGCATAGACTCCGTAAGGAAATGACCCACAAGAGGAACCACATGACAAAGTTGACTAATAGCGGGTCTAACTTCAATTTCCTAGTTATTTCTTTAGTTTGTACAATCCAATTTTCCACTAGTAATTAAGTGGATTTAGAAGTTTGAAGCATACTTTGTTTTTTTATTATATTCAATGAAGTTTTATTATATATCTATTTTTTACAATGAATACATATATTTTATTACTTGAATTTTGACAATTAACATGTAGTAGGCACATGCACAAAAAATGGCTATTGATTTAACAAGCCTTCAACTTTAAGGGAAATTTTTTCATAAAAGGTAGATATGCCCTTCAAATTCTTGCATTGGATCCAACTACACAAATCTAAGATATTGTATAAAATTATTGATAACTAATTTAGCACTTTCCAAGGTGCCGGATTTTTGACACTAGCCTTTAGGTATAGTCTTCTATATATATGGAGTGCATTGATTGGGAATTATGTATTTGTGTTAATTATTTGTGTTCTTTAATTTGATTTAACTACAAACTAAAAAAATATATCTCATTTTTAAGTGAGAGTTTTAACTTAGTGAATGCACTTGATTTCTACTACCATCCTAGTACTAGTAATATGTGAAAAGCACAAAACAAGAAAAGACGTGCTTTAACCCTTACAGTTTCAAGAGTCAATCCCCTCAAGAAACTCTTGAAGGTTTGGGCAAGTACCCATGATCCAAATGGAATGAATCAAAGCTTCTCATAATGATAAAAATTCAATCTATGAAAAAAAAGAATTTATTTTATTTCAAGTTTTTGTGGGGATTTTTTTCTACCTATTGAACTACATTTTGGGCTTTTAAGCCATAAATTTTTGTTCCTAATCACCGATTGAAATAAGAAATATATTTTTAAAGAGCTAATATGATTTTCTATCTTCAGAAAAAATATTGAGACCATAGGAGACTATCTAAAATTTATTTTGTCCTTTGAAGGAACATTGGGACTTTGGGAGTTAATTTCTTGTAGATTATATTTTTGTTTATGCAAAAAGATTTGATTCATTCCATTTTATAAGTGGTGTAAAAGTTATAAAGCTTCTTGTTTCAAAGGCAATCTTAGCAAATTTTTGAAAAAATAATGTATTGGTTCCATTTTTGAACTCAATTTTTTAAAAAATTCCAAAAAAGGTTGCTCATGGTTTAGTATGCTTTCTAAATAATCTCATTGTTGAACCCCATATTAGGCCTAACAAAATTTTTGTTTTTCCTCCTATCTCATATTTAMTTTGACCGGGGCTTTGACATAACAATTTTTTAACACCAAGAGTCCCAAGGCTTTTCTTTATAAAAAAAATGCCACTCAAAACTACCATTTCTATTGCAAAGAGCAAAAAGTTTTATAAACTTTTTTTCTGTGTTGTTTTGTCATATTAAACGATAAATTTTTTCACAAGACTAGTATAAAAATGTGACAAAGAAATTTTAGAAACTTTGACCAAGTGTATGAATACAAGGTATAAGCTCTCAAATTGGAAAAAAACAAGTTTCTTCCAAGAATTTGCAAGGATTTGTTTGTCTAAAAGAGGCATTAGATGTTTTTTCAACCCCACAAGAGACTATTTCGAGACTATTCTCTCAAACTATTCCCTGTGCAGAGAACCAGCGACTACTGGTCTAAAATTTTGACTTTCAAAAAAAAAAAAAAAAACACACTCAGAAATGTTAGAAAGTATAAAGAAATTGAAAACCTATTTTTTTTTATTTTAAAAAAGAGTTAAAATTAAATTATTTTAATTCAATTTTAATCCAAATTTTTAAATATTTAATAATTAATTAAAATAATATCTGACATGGCAGTCTCTATGCCACATTAGACTGCCTATGTGGCATAGTTCCCAAAGTTCCCAATGTATTCCCACAGCCCGGGAACTCACAGTCTTCTAAATGGTCCAAAAAACATCTAATGGCTCTGTAACTTTCACATTACTTATCCAAATGGAATGAATGAAATCTTTTCACATAGACAAAAATATAATCTATAAGAATTTTTTTATAATTTTACTATTTCAAGATTTTGTAGATTTGTTTTGATGTCCACTCTCATGTGTTTTGGACTCATTGTGAAATAATTTTTGATCTTGGGAACCGATTGAAATAAAATTGTATTCATAGAAAGCTCATCAATTTTCCTATCTTTAACAAAAATTAAGAAAAGTTTGCAAAAAAGTCAAACTCTAGGTACTTGCCCAAACCTTCAAGAGTCATTTCAAGGGATTCTTTGGACTATAAGATTAAAGAATAAAAATCATTGGAGGGAGCAGGTTTTTTTTTTCCCAAACTCTTAAGTCAATTCTTCAACATATAAAAATGATGTGTCCACCCTATGTTCTACGAATGTTAATGAAATAATCTAATCATTTCACCATCAAAATTTATTGTTGAATTGCATTGGTTTATTACTCAATGGATTATTGGTAAACCATCTTTCTTTACAATCATATGTTGATTTGTTTGTTTGCTCTCAAAATTAGCATAAAAATGGAGCACTCTATAATTGTACTACCACTATCCCAATAGTAGAGCTGACATTAATGATACATTAATGATGTGGATGAATTTCGTGGATGAGGACTCCAAAGAGGAAAAGGCAGTCTCTCTGAAGGCTACTAAACGTTATGACCACTCGTGGACCTTTCAAATCTGAAATTTCAGTTGTAGTACCAAAAACAAGAATCAAACTAGATTCAAAAACTCAACTCCGTGAAAATATTGAGATGAGTATATATTGAGCTCAGTAAAACTTCGTGTCCAAAGATGCTATCAATTAAGTCAAATACTRTGGGTAAGATCAACCACAGATGCTTACTACCGGAGTATCACCAGTACTGCATTGSACCAAAATATAGAAGATCAAAGGCAAACTCACTCTCTTGATGATGAGCAGAAACATCTACAATCGAGAAAGAGTAAACATACGTATGGGCTGTAGATACATTTTTGCAACAATACTCGCTAGGGGAATTAATAAGGCCTAAATTAAGCCATTGCAGTTGCTGTCTTTTTGGTGATGAGAGTACTTGGCTCCCTACTTGTCAGAAGCTTGTTGGGTCGTTTCTTAACTTGTGGCCTCAAGAGTCCCTTCTGAAGTTGCATTTTAATTGCTTTTTCCTGTAAGCACCACATGAAAAAGGTCAGTACTTGACTTCTCGAACATGCACACACCATCCCCTCGTCGGTACTGAATTAGGCCAGACTCACTGACTACCTTCGAGAATGTTCCGGTGTCCTCTCACACCAGTCAGATCACTTTGAATTAGTAAATTACYGGAAATGTTGACTACACACATCGAAACACCAATGAAGAGCTAATGAAGATCACTCGCAACTAAAAGAGAACCGCTCTTTCTGCTAAATATATATAATTATTTTACATGATGTAACAAAGAACACCAGATATTTGACAAAAAGAGAAGTGCACATATGACCAGCAACTTAAAGTAGCCTTACCATAAAATGACAACTTTCCTCGAATTTTTCCAAGAATCCACTGACCCAGCGATCTGCATTCTCAACCCATTCACTCTGGTGAAGGCCAGCTCGTCTTGCCACAGTATCCAGCTGTAAACAACAACCACAGATCAATATGAGATGAACCAAGGAGTCTACAATGAAATTGGTATTGATCTGATATGTAAGAGATTCAAGCCACATCATCGAGCACCATACCTTTCGTCCAACACGATCCTGTTGTTCCTTCACTTTCTGTCTCAGTTTACTGATGCCCATATTCACTCTAAGCTGCTTCTCCTGTAATTGGCACCAAACTAATATTTCAGGATTTAATTGTTCAAATAACTTTCAGATTCAATGATTTCTTTCCAATTCATGATATAGTATGTCTGGCATCTTTAACAGAGCAGGAACACTGAGAGGACAAAAGGAGAGGACTCGACCTTAACATAACTAACACCAAGTTCTTTACGAGTGTAGCCACGAGCCAAATTACGCATCACATATTCGTTGTAATCCTTGATAATGCGCATGATGAGATCTGAGGTTGAAACCCCATCTGTTCTCTTCGTTTCTTTAAACCTGCCGGCTTTTTTTACCTACAACAACAATCTCCAAAATTTTAGCACACACTCGCACAAGGAAAATAGACCCGTCAGTGCCACAATGGTACCAAAACAGATTGCCGTATTGCAGCAGTAGTTGCAGCAACTTACAAAATCGTACACATCTTTGCCCGCTCCACTTGCATCAGCATACCTGCAAAAAGCCACCGACAAGTGCATATTTATTTTCCACCAAACCCTTAAATGATTGCGTGAAGCCCATATCTCCTTSACGATAKGCAGTCATCTGCAACTCAAACTTCTCACGGTGTGAGGATGGTCGACTTAAAGTATACCACTTGCATGGAGTTAATGACACTTACGGAAGGGCATCATGTGCAACATAGTCGATGTGATGTTTATCAAGAAATTCCTGGCTGATCACCCATGGTGCATCAGGTATCACTTCGTCCACCCACCTGAAAGATCAACGATGAGAGTCCCCAGGCACAAAATTTAGCGATACATATATATCATAGAACAAAAGACCCTAACCAGTAGTCTCACGTTCTAGAAAACTCTTTGCATAGATCAGAAAGCATGCCGGACATTGTGGAGGGAAATGAGTATAMAAAGAGAAGAATAAGTAATAAGTAAGGACAAGGACTAAATACATAATAAATGGATAAATTAGTAAGCTGATGAGACTTACTTGCAATGCCGTAAAGATTCATATCGCTCAGACTCATACATAACAGTTTTACCCTTGTATTTATGCGTGAGGGCGTCACTGCAACAACCTACCAGAAGGTATGTATTGGGAAACCTGTAAAAATCGGAAAACGGAGATAGTGAATTCACGAAAACACAAGGCTGAAACCAATCTAGTCTCCATTTGAAACAACACAAAGATATAGAACTAGCATCCCGACGTTACCTGGACGTAATGGTTCAGTAGTCTCSTTCAGGAGACACTKAGACAGATATCCTTACAGAATGAGCATGTGAACTTTGCAGATCAGAATGAAACTTAACCTAGAAGTTGCAGCAGAGACTACGACTCTCTCCCACGAAAGAATTATTAGCTGGTAATAGTTAAGGCTGTGAGAGGGATGTAATCCAAAAGAAGGGCGTAGAGGCAATTGCCATGAGCCTAGAATGAGGACAYARCACAATACGCAGCATTGCCGTGCTTAAGCGGAAGCAGATCTCTAACCCTAATTGAAGCCTCASTGCATCACTCTCGTCAATTACTTTAACTCCACAAGGTCGGTATCCGTAACACATCAAATCGATGTCGAGGAACTCATGCGATTCTGCTAAAGGACTGGATTCCATGGTCCACCAGCCTTCCAATTACATATAATCGCACGATTTTATAAAGATTTTGACCAAGAGAGGATTTTACTCATCGTCCATGTCTGAGAAAGGTTAAGAGCTAGGATTTTGAACATGTGAGTTCTCATAATACACCGAAGCTGCAGAGGCGTGAAAAATTGCAACTGATGAGCCACAAAAAMGTTTAGAAACGCCAGTGATAAAACCAAGCGCGAATTCATACTCCGAAGCCTACCCCGCCACTTTTTGGAACACTCCAAACACTCTGGACATCAATTCCAAACGGCGAAAGARACGGCGAAAGAATCAGTCAGTCTGTCTTACAGCTTCTTGGCTTGTTCCAGCGAGCGCGCATGTCCGAAATGGAAGAGATCGTAAATTCCGTCTGCATAGACGCGCACGGGCCTCTGCTCCGCTGCATTGGCCTCCTCGGGCGCGGGGGGACATGGCAGAGGTTCGTATCGGGAGGGAGGTGCGGCAGCAGCAGGCGGAGTCTCCTCGTCAAGCTCCTCGTCGTCTTCATCGTCRTCGTCATCGCGATGGTGGTGGTGCTGGACTTGGGYCAACAAGTCGTCGTGCTGGCCTTCGTGGAGGACCCGATCGAGAACCTCCTCCAAGCGCTGCTGGCCGATGAGGCGCTTGCGCGGTTTGCGCGTCATGGCGACGGGCGACACCCCCACCAACGAAGCGGAAGCGTAACCACCGGGCAGAGGGAGAGGGAGGACTGTCTTGTCTGATGAGGCCAAGGACGATGAGTCAAGGAGGGCAGGACTGCACAGACAGAGGCAGACCCACAGACAGAAGACGAAGACGTGAAAGAAGGCGTGCGGCGGCAAGGGAAGGGAAGTCCGTCCTCGGGAAGCGTGCAGCAAGCTCCGAGAGGACCGGGGGGCGGGGCGGGGGCGGGGGACCTGGACAGAAGGGAAGGAAAAGCAGAAGAGGCAACTCAGCAACTGGCGGAGTCGCGGTGGGCTGCAGCGAAGCTTCAAGTGGGAAACCAATACTCAGGCTCCAAGTGACTCTCCCAAAGCTTGCAGCCATGAACTGTAGACTAATTTAGAAGGAAATGCCAGAAATTTTTGACCAAGGTAGTCACCAAAATTTTAGCGAGACATTAACCCTTAAAGGACTGACCTATCACCGTGGGCTAAGGCGGGGTGCAATATGTAGTGCTTGACTGAGAGAAAAAATATTGTTCACACACATGTTTAGTTTTGGATACATTGTACAAACCAACACTTGATGCTACCCATTCAAAAATTGCGAGAAGGATAGTGTGGCACAAAACACTTTCGTGTGAAAATCTTTACTATCTTCATAGAATTAGGGCTACCTAAATATATGGAAGCAATTAAAAACACTAAATTTGACTTCCCATGATGATTGACATATGTGTGTTCATTTTCAGAAAAGGAACGGATGAAAATTAATGAGTGGACACTCACCAGATGAGTTTTTTTGTCATCGAAAGGACAATAAACGTCCACGTCGTCGTTTAAGGGTTAAGTACCCCCTTCAAACGAAAGGAGGCTACTCGTGGCTCGAGCTGCCCAGCCCGAGCTGCCTTGTCCAGGCTGCGGTGCAGCAAAGCTGGTTGCAGCTTCCCCATGCCAAAGCTCCACGCACAATCTTCCCGCTCCTGCCGCCTCCCCGCATAGTCTACTTAACCCTTAAAAGGACATTTCATGTCCGGGGTTGGTCAAACTTTGTTAGATTTCTACATTAGAATATACATTTCAAAATTTTGATATTTTTTACATGTAGTAATATGTGTTTAAAACTGAATTTAATTTTTTTCGTAATTTAAAACATCAAATTGAATTTCTCATGAATTTTTGAAGAAATTTCAGTATTAAAAAAAATAGTAATTACAAAAATGCTTAAAATAGAATGGAAATTTTATGAAAAATGGAGATAACGGTTTCAAACATCATGGCGTAATTGGTGTATACTTGGAGCTTGCGCAAAAAGAAATTCAAAAGAAAAAGGTTAAAAAGGGTTGTATTTTGAGCCTTCAATATACTATCTTCAATGTGTCACAAAATTTGCAAACCAAAAATACAATTTCTATCCTTAACACTTGAATTTTTTTTCATTGGTCAAAATAGTGGTTTCTAGTGAATTGTAAAAAAATGCATAAGATCTGGTCAAAAAGATTTCAATTCTTTCCTCAAATAGTAAGTTTTTCACCACTAGAAAATTCTAAACACATTGTGCTATTTCTCTTATGATTATTTTTTGACCGTAGCAATCTTAGTTTTGAATATAAATATTGAAAGACAACCCGATATTTTCAAGGAAAAAAAAAATTCAAAAAAAAGTTTTTTTCTGCCCGAAGTCGGGCAGCGACCAATAAATGGTCGTTTGAGCGCTTAGGGGTTAAGCTTAAAAGCAATTAAAATCAAAAACTATATGAAAAACTCAAGTTTGACTTTCAAAATGCCCCTCGGGCATGCAATGTCCTTTAAAGGTTAATTAGTTTGGACTACTAAGATGCAACCCCTCCACACTTCACATCTAATTGTTTATATTAAATTTAAGAGGGAAAAATAAATAAAAATTATAATCTAATTTAAAGCTTATCTTGAATATGAAGATCAACTTGGGATGATAAAGGAATTGATGATTTTCAATCAAGAAGTCAAAAATGGTGGTCACAGTCAATATCTCCTACTGGAATATTTTACTGCTAAAATTCCATACAGGCCTTTTTGAATTTTTTAGAACTTGTGCAACTTCTATGGACTTCAGAAATCTGGTTTAGTTGCATGAAATGTTCCTGATGCATGTTAACCCTTGAATGGATGTTAACCCTAGAATGCCTAGGCAAGCCTTTCTAGTTTCCAAGTGTATTTTGACTATGAAAAATTTGATTCCATCAGTGCAAAATTGCATAGGAGTTGTGAGATTATAACAAGAGAAATGTACACTTCCTAACTTCAGTATGCAACCTTCTCGCGGAATGTTTTATAAATTTGTCACATGAGTTTTTTGGGATTGGAGGTGACACTAACAAGTACAGAGACTGTTAGATTACTAAAATGCACTTCCAAAAATATTAATATCACATGAAAAGCTATAAGCCAATTACACAATCCACCTTCCAATTGTTTATATGCAATTTTTTCATTAGTAGAAATTGCAAATACCTCCAAAATCAATACTTGCATAAAGAAATTGTAAATGGTGAAAATCATGTAAACACTTCATTCTTTCCATTGGGACCATTTTCAAAGCAAACAAATAAGTACAATTTTTTTAATCTTAAATGAAGTAAATTGGCAAACTTTGCTAAAAGTCGGAAAATAAAGCCGGGAAATTGGCAAGCTTCACTCTTCTACAAATAGACTTACATGCCTTTGAAGGCCTCTCCATAATCAAATATGTACTATTTCCAATGAAAAATGAAAGTTTCCAATAATTAACCCTCAAAATTGAAAAGAAAAAATCTTTAAATGGTGAAAGCAATTTAATTGCCCACAAAAAGAAATGAACATGAAGTTACAGATGGACCAAATATGGTCATTTGGGAAGTTAGGGGTTCAGGATCCTAATTTGCATGTGAACTTTAATTTCAAGTCATCACAATTAATATCTCAGAAGTTATAATTTTTATTCTAGTTTAACCCCTAGAGGTCTTCGACTATGCTTTCACCAAAAACGCTCCAAAACTGCCATTTATTAGTACAAGTACCAGTTTTTTTTTATAAAACATTTTTGAGAACATGTAACCATAGGATCTTGTACTAAACTACTTTGAGAAGATGTAGCAAAAATTTCAGATTTTTTCACCATGTGGATTGCAAGATATTTGCGTTTAAAGTGACAAAAATCATTTTTCTATCCCTGCAAAAATCCGGGCAGCTACACTTAAGAAGGCCACTTTAGTATGAAAAAATGTCCAAAATGGTTGTTACTCTTTGGATTCATTCTTTAGGTCAAGTTGGAGACACTCTTGAAAATTTTCAATTCATTTGGAATTGTACAACATGTAGGAAAAAAATAGTAAGTAGAAAGAAATAGAGAATGATTCAAACCCGGGTACGCAACTCTTGTATTATATATAGGGATCGTTGGCATTAAAATAGCTCAAAGGACGGCTTTTGTTAAAATTATATCAAATCAAAAAGACCAAAAAGCTAGGTGAAGAACAAATTAAAAAAAATTAAATGTAGAAAATTTTGGATTGCATACATTTTAGAAAAAACTCACAACATATATGAAGAATTGAAACAGCTATGCATAGTTTCTAAAAATGCATACAAAAAAGTTTCCTCTAGTTAGAATTAAATTTTTATTAAAAAGTCCCAAAAGTTGCCTAGCTTGGCCTATGATACACATATCAAAAAAACTCATATAATTGGGTTTTTAATGCTATTATTGTCTTCAAAAATATTCATCTCACGTACACAATTACATATTTGAATTCCTTGTTAAAAGGGCTACAAGATTATTCTACATTGAAACAAATTATGTCCCTTAAGATTGGATTAAAATGCATTATAAGTGATTATAATCAAGGCCATATWATATGGGAGTTGCCTACCCGGGGATTCAAAATACTAAATTTTCAACAATTTACTTATGAAATTGAAAAATGCCAATTCCAATGGTTGCAATGTTGTAATAAAAAATCCACACCCAATGCTTTTATTTTTTTTCAAAATTATTGAAAAATGAGTTAAATAAAGGACTTCAAAGTTTATTTTAGCGTAGAAATTCCATGATTGCCCACAAACAAAAGCTCTTTATAACTTTTGACTTGTTGATCAAAATGGAGTAATTCAAAGCTTTACATGTATACATAAATCTAGAAAACCAATTTCAAATTTTTATTCCTAAAAGAAATAATTTTCTTAGACTTGGCCGGGCTGCCCGCTGCCCACTGAAAATCATATTTCATGCAATAAGTTTTTACCGTGTTGTCAAAAGTCATGAAAATTGTTGGGCCTTAAAGCTACTCTTTGGACACATGTTGAGTGAAAATTTCAAAGAAAAAAATCAAACACTACATTTGTAGTGAGCTACCCAAAATTGCTATGTTGCCAAAAAACGCAATTTGGTCCTTTAGGGTTTAAAAGTCGAACTACATAGTCCTTAAATACATTCCATTTGTATGAGCATACAATTTACTTTCATTGTTTTTTCTACCTTTATTGCCAACAAAATAAACTCTTCATAACTTTTTTGTATACGCAACTTTTTCATGAATTCTATTTTTTTTAAATCCAAACCACAAATAACACAACAACAAGAATGTATATTGATTACTAGAACAACTTTACATCCGGGAGTTTCTCAACCTAAATCCTAAGAATTTCATGTAAAAATTCCAAATCATGAAGTCAATGGATGCAATCCAATTTTGTCCAAAACCCAAACTCGGCTACTTGGTCCAAGCATGTTTTGGTGAAATTTAAGTACATTATAGGCTTCTTGGAGTATTTTTGTGGTTAGGTTAATTTTTTTGTAGTAAAAATTTTGAATTCTAATAAATTTATTTTCAAAAATTTAATTTGGACTCTTAACATTCTAACATAATGAAAATGCTCTTGTTGTCTTTCTTTATAAATTATGTACTTCAATTATATACACAACATAAGACAAAAACGAATTCATAATGGTTCTAACAAAGGATTCAAACATACTAATTCCAAACATGAGGTTGTTCCATTATGCTAATTGAACCATATGGAACTCTATACTTCATTACTTTATGGGAATGTAAATCATATAGAAATCCGATGCATAAAATTGCTTTAAAATCTCATAAGAACATATAACTTCCACCGTTTCAAAATAATGTCTACGTATAACATTTACAGATCTACAATACAAAGGTTGAATTTGTGGATACAATGTTGTCAATGACAAACTAGTTTTTAACTCTCCTAGACTTTGGTTCAATGAATCCCTTGCGTAGTATCAAACTATTATCACCATGCAATTCAAGGAAGGATCGAGTATTGTTGAACCCTCCAACATTGGCACCCTCCCATGCCACCATGCCATTATACTTCCCTCGAAGGGCTTGAAGATCGGCAACCAAATGATCATGCAAATTATGCTCATTTAGAAGTGCCAAGAGGTCTCCAAAAAGAACATGAGGACTAGGTTGAACTACTGCACTCACTCCTTGATCTTTTTCTTTGGAAACCGTGGGCTCATCTTCAATAGAAGGAATATGCATTGCTCCTACATCATCATCAATGAACTCTAGAAGTTTTGCAACACAGTGCATTCCAAGTGACGAGGATAGCCCTTGTGACAAAGTGGTGTCTTTACTGACACCATGTCAAATTCCCGCTTCCTTTACAATCAGTCCATCTTCTATGTTTGGATGGAACATCTTAAAAACTTTAACAGAATGTTTGCAGATCATGCCCTCATTTGCAATTGTGCAATTGCATTAAGACCATTCTGAATTAGGATAGTGCACCGTCCAAACCTTTGGTTTGTTATTGACAGAGGCCACTAGAGCAACATCTTTACCATCTTGGTAGAGCAAGACGTGTGAGTCAGAAATGGATTACGCACAGATAATGGCAGATACCACAATGAACTCTTGTTGAGTGTTTTTTACAAAATCAAACTTCTTCAAATGAACATTGTACCAGTAGTGTGACAATAGGTCTCCAATCAAATAGGAAATCAACCAGTCCATACGTTTGCCATTGAATTTTTCCTTTGCAGAGTATAAAATACTTTTCAAGTTCCCATGATAAGATTCAATAGATGCGTTCGTATTTTGACTGGCATGAGGTATGCTACAATATCTTGTACACCAAATCTTAGCTTTGCCACACCAATGATCTTCTATATACTTCATGAATACTGCAGCTGCAGGTCGCACTGAAGCAAGATAGTCTACTTGTTGATATGCCCACTCAATCGGAGAGTCGCCATTTGACATTCCCTTGCCATACATAATATCTCCTAGCGCCTTAAGAATGAAGGCTCTTTTCCCAACCGTCCTAATTTTTTTAATTGCACTCTCTGCCCAACTCTTCCGAACATGACAAAGATATAAAAAGATCCTTGCCTGAAGCCACATTGGTCTGCATCACAATGTCGAAAAAAAAAATTAGAATAGAAAAATAGCCTTGCAGTCAATAAATAGAATGAAAATTTTGGTTGGAACTAAAAAAGTTTGAAAAACTAACCCAAGAACGTTTATCTCGGCTTGTGCATTGTCTACTATGATTGAGCTCGGTGCCCACCATGGAGACTTGGATTGCACTCTATCTTTGAGTTCCTGTAAAACAGTTTGCAAGTTTTTCTCACGTGTTTTGGAGATGATGAAAAATCCAACAAGTATTCCATTCCGCCATTCATTGAAGACCATAATTGTATGTAATGGATACTACATGAAGATCACGGAAGATTGTTAGAATTTTTCTAACAAATAAACATTGAAATATAAAATATTTAATAATATTCAAAGAACTAAAGAGTTTTATTATAGAACATAGTAGCTTACTCTAGTTTTGGTAGTACTGAATGTGGCATCGAACGCAAGTGTACTCCCTTGACCACGGTTCATCATCATTTCAAGTTGCCACTCTGTTTGTATTCCCAGTGTAAATGGGGCATTATCTTGAACTTCTATATTCAAGTTGAGCAATGCATGCGTGCTCATTGTAGAGTTTTTTTTAACCTACATATGTACACTCAGAGGATCACTAGGGTGTTTTTGCCAAAGCTCATCAGCTCGCTTATTAGACAAGTTGCGCACATCATGGGGTATTACAAAGTATCACAAGTAACAAGCATATTCAACATTGCCATCTCACGCACATTTGCATTAGAAAAAATCTGAAGCCTCAAAGAGACCGCGACCTTGCAGCCGCAGTGGTGCAATTATGGAAAAAAAATATTATTATTATTATTATTATTATTATTATTATTATTATTATTATTATTATTATTATTATTATTATTATTATTATTATTATTATTATTATTATTTTAAAACAAATTCGGTATTGTCACCGTGCTGAGCTGGGAAGCGGATCCTTGTAGGGTCCAAATTTTTTCTAATGGCTTTATGTTGGGCCATCACTTGAGATGGTGATAGTCCAAGGCTCAACATTGTAGACAAGCGTTTTCTCATATCGTCAAAAAAATTGCTGCTCATGGCATGACAAAATCCTCCTATAGTACTCCCATGACAAAGTTCTCCCSACTTGTTGACATGTTTTGTTTGGGAGTAGATAATCAAGCAAAGGTTGTTGTCCAAGTATGGTTGCTTTACAATGAAAGACCTTTGGCATCCCCGCTTGATAGACATTCCAGATTGAGTCTACCCTATGCGCTTCTTGTTGCCTCTTGACATATTATGTGCTTTGAATGCATCATATTCCATAATGACTTTCTTGCCTCGCTGTTTTGTTTTTTCTACCACTTTTCTACACTTCTTCTGGTAGAAAGCAATAAGGCTTCCATGTCTTGGGATACTACTCCTCATTGGTCTTTAGGACCAAAGTGACACCTGTATCTGTGCACAAAAGTTCAAAGATGAATAACAGAAATGATATAGAATGTTTAGTAGTGGAATTATTATTGATATTCTCATTTTTATTTATTAGTTCATGTGATTCAACAAATAGAAGTCATTGTATGACCACTTTTGATGTAAGGTAAGACAGTCCATAGTGGTCATAATTTGGAGTTTGGCCTCACGCACATGTTGAAATTTTTCAATTTTTTCCCCACTTAAAGACAAGTGTGAGAAACAACAAGTGCAATTGAAATAATATTTTTTCAATAAAGTATGAATTTACTAGGAATTTTTGAAGTGTTCAATTTTCCATGGCCCAATAGGGTCTGTAGACTACTCCATAGACAACAAAATTTGAATCACTACCTAATGCAATCATGATGGTCATCTCACTATCTAATGCAATCACAATATTTTCTAACATGGAATGCCTAAAAAGTCAATCCTTGTAATGAATTTCACATAGAAAAGTTGGAAGTGCCTTATGTGGTCACTAATCGCTCCATCACTATCATGTAAGACATTGATTGTGGCCTAGATCTCACAAAACTAAAAAAACCACAATGGGGCCACTTCATAGGTGACCACTATGGAAGAAATAACAGCAATGGGATGTCTTACCTTAAACACACTAACAAATTAAAAATAGGTATAATAAAGAATTATAAGAACTTGAAGTGAATTTTATGGGTATTTTTCAAAAAAGTGAATCATCATAATTACCATTGTAATGTTCAACTCAATTCTTTTGTGATGATTATTTTCTATTTCAACAAATAAAATTTTGGTTTTTCTTGATGGTTGAGCATTATTTTTAGACAATATCTTTGTTGATATATTTTTTAATAATTTTTGGTACACAAACTTGTAGTCTATGGTAAGAAGAATATTTGGAATGAGAACCATGTAGGTCAAATAGATTTGCCATAACATAAAAAAGACATATATACCATCAAATGAAATGCCAATTTGTATAATTATCATGTCAGATTAAAGAAACTAATAAAGAAATCAAAGCTATTACTTTTTCTTTTTAGAATTGTGAGACTATACATTTTGTGAACTTCTAAAGTTGAAACTTGAAGAATTGGAAAAGTACGTGGAAATGACATCCTCATAACTTACAAATATCATTATATTTTATTCTATTTTTATCAAAAAAAATTAAAATAAGACTTCTATTGATGAATTATTATAAAATACTACACTTGTGGCATATAAGTATTATTTAAAATATAATGTGGTTTATATATGTATTTCACTTTCAACCAATGGTTTAAAGAAGAGAACATTATTTAAATGAAATGATGCTAAACCAAATCCAATGCCAAAAAATCAAGTTAGCTTGTAAACAATTATTTTGAAGAGGAAAAATTATTGGATTTTTGAAGACAATTAATATATGTCAATACAACCGCTACGAATGTATACAAAGGAGCCAAAGAAATAGGTACAAAAGGAATTGTACAAACTACAAGAGCATGTATAGTACGTGACCAAAGACAAGTTGAAGAAACTAAACTAAACTATAAAATAGCAGAAGTGTTATCAATACTATTATATTAAATGAGTTCATGTAGTTCAACAAAGAAAAGATGATATATTACCTAATCACTCTAGAGCCATGCGAGCGTTTATTTACTCACCTTTGGTAAATTCACGAACACAACCAAGTTCTTGTAGTTTGTGTTTTAATGCTAATAGGTGCCTAACGTCGGTCCATTGTGCCTTCTAAGCAATGGATCTTTCTAAGTGTTTTTCAAGTGCAGGATACAACACAAAATGTCAAGTAACTCTAAAAGCCAGCTGACTAGGGCAAACTAATGATTAATC
Source organism: Pleurozium schreberi (assembly GCA_006891605.1). Taxonomy (NCBI): domain Eukaryota; kingdom Viridiplantae; phylum Streptophyta; class Bryopsida; order Hypnales; family Hylocomiaceae; genus Pleurozium; species Pleurozium schreberi. The sequence continues at coordinate 33,820 of VACF01000406.1, read as the reverse complement.
AAGCATTTAGGATTTCCTAACCTACGAGTTCAGAGGTGAGATGTTTTGATCCTAAGTCATGGAGCATGTCATGACATTTCCAAAAACCTAAAGATCATGAAAAGCTACTCCTTGGGCACATGTTGTGTGAAAATTTCAAAGAAAAAAATCAAAAACTCCATTCGTAGTTAGCTGCCCAAAATTGCTATGTTGCCAAAAAAAACGCAGTTCAGGGCTTTAGAGGTTAACAATGAGATGTTATGAAAATAGCAACATGTTAGTTGCACGCATGGGTCAAAGTGACCTTCCTTTGCACAAAAGCTACGAAGAGGGAAAAATTCCCTACATGAATTCTTTGGTGCAATACGAGCACAATTTTCTCTAGCAAAATGGAGTTAATATTGAATTTTTTGGAATTTTTTTGGAGTTACTGAAAATAGAAAGGTCCGCAAATTCTTTTTTTGCTATTTTCTACTTTCAGTGGCTTTTGTAACACTCCACAACAGTCTATAATATTGCATTATATTGAATCAACATTTTTGATTTGCAAAGGCAGTGCAAACACATAGTATTAGTAGTATACAATACAACCAATCATTTGGCCAAAAACTGAGTGTTTTAGCCAAACACGTGAAGTTTTTCTTGTAATCACCCAAGTTAAATGATTAAATCATTTCGGATTGCCTACCTTGGTGATGTTTAGATTTATCAAAGGTTATGAACTTAGATTATCTCCACCATAGAAGAGATGAATCCACACCATGAAAKAGGTCAAGCAGGTGCAATCTAAACCACTTTGACAGGACAAAAAGCCCATTTCCATACCCTATGGCATTATCTCCCATCCAAATGGAGGAAGGACATTGCTTCCACAATTGGAAATTTAATCAATGTAGGTGTTGGAACCAAACTCAAAGTTGGTATTCACTTTGAAGTGCCTTTGGAAATCCTGCCATACTATATGAATTGGGCCCACCGAATCTTGCCTACTCTCTAATCTCACCCCCATATTTTCATGCCCTTGAGTACAATAGTATGAGTACCCTAGCTATTCTGACACTTTTTTTACATATTTTGTCTAAGCTATACTATACAAGATTTGATTAGGTCATTTGGTCTTCTTCATTGACATGCCATATCACACCACAAATTTACCAAATTGCATGTTTTCAAAGTATAGCTAGGAATTTGGCAGAGAATGTGAAATCCTACAAAATTTGAATACATTGATACCTAGAAATTGACGTATATAGGATCCAATTTGACAAGGAGACCTTATATAGGGCAATTAAAAAAGCATTTAATTTTGACCAGTTTTTAAAAATTAATTCAAGCATAAAATTATAGAGCTTATTCATTGGAGTATATTGCATTGAATTTACAAGCCGAAAAATTCACTAATTGTAAGATATTTATCTTGAAGCTTAGAGAATTTTTTTCATGATCATGAGAATGAGTTTCCTTTGTATAGGTTTGTTAGAGGATCCAATTTTGAGGAAAGCCAAAAATATAGATAGAAATAGGCATGATATGCAAGAGAGGATGCTCAAAGATTACATCTATGATTCATCCATTAATTTTATCTTCTTAGTCTTTTAATATATTTTTTAAATAACTTCAGTTAAGACATTTTGTAGCACCTCAACAAAAGTGGTAAAAAAAAATCAAGACAAAAACAATGGAATGAAATCAAGACAAAAACAATGGAATGAAATCAAGACAAAAATGGTGGAATGAAGTCAAGATAAAATGGTGAAAAAAAAGTGGGACAAATTTTGAATTTAAACACAGAAAATATTAGGGTTGAAGGGATCAAGTTTGCAACCATGGATTTTATTTCTATAGAAATTTTTTTGTCTTTGAAATTGAAAAGAAATTTTAGGGAATCATAGAGGCCTTTGACATTCAATTAATTTCTTAAACCAATGCCATAAAAATTTGGATTGGAAGTTGGATTGAAAAAAGTATGAGACTAGGTTTAAAGGGTTATTTTTCAATTATAAGATTTGTATATTTGGGATCTCTCTATTGACAAATATAAGATTCAACTATGGCTATTGGTCAACACACACCTCCAAAAATTAGCATGATGAGTTCATAGTTGCATTAAGGGCCAATTTATACTATAATGGAGAAGTACATCGGTCAAGACTTGTAAAAAAATGGGGCAATATGATTGAAGGAAATTTTTTTTTCACCACATTGGGTTTATACTATGGCCAAGACTTGTTGGGTCAAGAATTGTAAATGTTCAATGGGGCAATATGATTGAAGGAAATTTTTTTCTTCACCATATTGGGTTTATACTATGGCCAAGGCTTGTTGGGTAGACACTTCAAGCATAATTGGAAAAATGACATGGCATTCACTTTGTAAGGGGAATTCTCGAAAGGTCAAATTTTTTGGGTGGCCACAACCACCCATACAAGGAAATTAGCCTCTAGAGAACTTCAACTTCATTTATTGTCTTTTCACTATGGTATATCTCTGGGCTCTCTTTTGAACGCATAGTGAGGGACTGGTGCATTTCAATTAATGCACCCTCCCTCCATTCATTCAAAAGAACCCATTAACTTTTTTTTATATGATTTATTAGACCCCCTTCCCTCTCATCTTATAATCTAAGTTGTTTAGATGTGAGTTGCAAACAATATGGGATATGTCCATATCTTGTATCCAGTATCTATATTGTATATGTATATGTATTATACCATACATGGTATGCCATATGTGTACCGTATTTGTATTTTTGATTTGATGTCTCTCATTTTTTTCTTTTTGAGGGCGGGTAATTTTCAAGAATGGCAAGTTCGAATCTTTTCAGCCCTCACCCATGTAATTGAAGGCTTTCTCTATTTCAAATAGCACTAGTTGGGCTCTTTTCCTCTTCTTCTTTCACATTGCAAATTAACTTTCTTCTTGCTAAAGTTGTCCAAAGGACTTCAATTTGTAAAGTTATCCAAATGACTTCTCAACCTAAAACTAGTCAATACTTCTTACGGCATCATTTTGTTGTCTTTTCATCTTTTGCAACATCCCACCCGTTGCCTCCAATAACCATGGCTTGGCCAAATCTTCTCAACCGACCAATGCACTTTTTCAACATAGTGTAAAGTTTGAAGAGAAAAATAGTCATGACTTGGCCATGGAATTTTGAGGCCACAACTAAGTCATAAAATCAAGCCTTGACATATAAACCACGTAAAATGAAGCTTCAATTAAAGCCATGAAATGAAGTCAATAAACAGAATCATGATGTCACATGACTAAAGCCATGAAATGAAAGTACATGATTGTAACCGCATCTATTGTTTTAAATGATTTGAGTGTCCCTTCACCAATAATTGCATCATTTTAATAAGAATAAATTAGATCATTAAGAATCAAATATCTATTTTGAGGCACAATATAATTTATAATTGGTTTTGAATATTCAAAAAAATTGTGTAACCCATCACGTACAATTTCTTAAATTATTTTATATTTTGATAAATAAAAAAATACTAGGGCTCCACTATTCTCCTTGCTACTAGTGACACCCTACTAAAGGTTTAAATTTATAAGTGAGAAAGTTATGATTGAAAAATTAGGGTGCAATTCTACAAATATTCAACATTTTGGTTTGAAAATTACAAATATTTAAAGTAAAGTAGTCTCAGAGACAAATTTCCCCACGTCCTCATTTCCAACTCCTAAATTCCTAAAGCTATTTTTTGTCACAAAAAACACACTTGAAGAAAAAAATCCTAAACAGTTGATTCTTTTGTATACCCAAGCATATGATTCGATACTATTCTTGTATGAAAATGTGTTGAAGAAATTTCCAAAACTTTGACCAAGTAAATTGAAAAATATATGCATTTTAAAGTAAAGAAAATGAACAGGGTTTTGCACCTTGCTACACTAGATCATGAGATTTTGAATCCTTTTAATTTACAATTTCATTATAGGTTTTGAATTAAATTTTTTTATGTTGAAAAATGGAATTGAGAATTTAGGGGAAAAAAAAATTCAAAAACAACATTTGATTTTCATTCTTCAAAATATTGTTACCAACTTACATTAATAGGAGTAAGTACCGAGTTGAAGGAAAACTAAATTTACAATGGTCTTAAAATGGACTTGAAGCATACTAATTCCAATGATAAGATTGCTTTAACATGCAAACTAAACCTTGTCCAAATTGTATTTTATGAATATTGAGAACATTGAGTTCAAAAATCTTGGAGGGCTTACTATATGTTTGACTTAGTAAATAGGTGTGTCCCAAATATAAAAATTCAACGTAAAAATGAAGACTACTTCTTCTACCATAAGGTATCAACAAAGTCATTCATAGCATTCTAAATAACAAAGGTATTCCTAAAACATGTTTTGTTTTTCAAATTTTAAAAGCAACATTAGGACCTATAATATTATGAAGTATTTCTTGACAGAATAAATCTGAGGTAAATGAGTTCTTTTAGCAGAATTGGGTTTCAGAGGGCTAGAGTCATTCTTATATATAAAATGCACAATATTGTAGTCATTGATTGCTTACAAGTTGAGAATGTAAACTAGTAAACTGTTATTAGGATTGTAATAAAATCACTGCCATGTTTTTTTGTTTTGTTTTGTTTTTTGTTTTGTTTTTCGTGAAACATAAGACCTATGAGGGTCGCAGCGATACAAGCAACCAATGAAGGTTGCTGCAGGACTGACACGAGACAACCATGGCAACCGTATTTTTAGTCGGAATTACACACCACGAGCATCCCTGTCAAGAGGAGGAACACGAAAATCACCGCCATGTTTTTGGAATGCATATGCTGAATTCAATAATGAAGTTGTAGTTTAGGAAGTTAGTGTTTATTTTCTTTCATGTTAAAATGTGCTAGAAAAAAAAAATTAAAAAAAAAAACCCGATCTATAAGTTACAAAAAAAATTGAATAAAAAAAATCTCTCCAATTATTTATCTACTAGTTTGCATAAAATTTATTTCTATTCATTTTAAGGGTATGTCTTACTTGGTGGTAGGGGTGATATTTGCAATGTGAATAGATTCAGAAGTAGGTAAATATTTGTTTCTGAGACCCTTGGTAGCAATAGTCTTTAACACTAAGTGAGAACATACTATAAGACTTATTCAAGAACACAATTAGGGGGACATTATCTCAGGTGGTTCACTTAGTTCTACTACAACAAACCACATGTGAACCAGTAGTTTCTAATAAAACTATAATTTCAACCAAAATTTTTGAGCATTGTCTAATAATGACTATAGGTTTCTATTGCAAAAATTTCCAATTCAAATAAAATATGAAATGATTTCTAGAAGAGGTTGAAAATGAACTAAAATGGCATGTTTTTCAACTCAAATATTTATAGAGAACACATTTAGATGACCACTACATCAATATTCAACTCAAAATGAGCTTTCAATAGAGAGTTATTGTTAGAAATTTTCTATTCATTTTTTAGACAATTTTTTTTTATATAATAATTTTCCAACTCTACAATGTATCTTTTTACTTCAAAATATGTAACTAATTATTATAAACAAATAAAAATATCAATAATTTAAAACTTAAACTTTCAAAGTAGGAAAATCTGTTCATACTTTTTTTAATTAATTTTATGTCAAATTCAAAAAGTAAATAGGGGGTCCAAAGTTTTGTTTGCACGTGGTTTGTTGTAGTAGAACTAAGTGAACCCCGAAGGATATTATTATGTTTTAGTATTAGTTGCCATAGTGTTATTTTAAATGCTAACTTTGTAGGTAGTATACAAACGCTATTTAAACTTAGTATGCAAACTTTACATGTAGTAAGTAGCCGAAGCCAAAAATATACGTGATAAGTTATTTTCACAAAAAGATGATATGATTGCTTACAAAATAAGATGCTCCATAACTTTCACAATACTTCTTTAACCTCTAAAGGACTAGTATCCTCTCATGGGACAAACACTACAAAAAAACAGGGCTACTTGCGACTGCAAAAATGTGACTGCAAGACTTTTGCGACTTCAACGTCACTTCACCTCCGTAATTGCACCGCGGGACTGATCTTCACGGCGTAACAGTCATTTTTGAGTCGCGTTCAGGTGACTGCCGGATGAACAGTGAACGAGGGCGCGGCTCATCCACAATGTTCCGTTCACGCCATCGAAAAGGACGTCACGTGAACGACTAAAACACGATTGCAGCAAACGGAGTCGCGGATGAGTTGTGCGCATGTAGTTTGTGCGACTACAAGTCACTTAGAAGTGACTACGCAACGACTTCTATGTTCACAAGGAGTCACGGATAGGTAATTTTCTTTTACGCAGGGAAAAAGATAAAGATGAGTGGCGGACCCTCCTTCTAGCGGGAGGACAGGGTAAGGCCGGTTCCGGGTATGTTACTGAATTGTGACTGCAGAAACACTGGCATGTTCTACTTGCATATTCATGGGGTGGGGGCATGCAATAGTGTCACGCAAATGCCTGTTTTGGGTTTAGGGTGGGTCCAAATGGATGCAAGTCACATAAAATGTAGGGTTCAGGGTGCTAGGTCAATTAAGTGAATTATTTCAAGGGTTTTAGGGTGTGCGGTTCAAGTCTTCAAATTCACCCTAATGTGCATTAGGGTGATAATGAAATAAATTTCCTGATCAAACAATGATGTAGCAGGGTCACGGTCGATCTCAAACCCAACTTTCTAGTGAACATTGCAGTGTTTACGGTGAACATCCGGTTTAAGGCTTTCCAAGGGGCGGAAGTGTTCACATTCTGCATTTCCGCAATGGGGGCTTACAAACGTTGTTGACATCGAAGTAAAAACGCTTGTAATTGTATTCATCATGCACGAATATAAGTGACCAATGTCTTCTTGTTGAACAATAAAGGGCAGAAGTACCCAGAAGGATGCTACATTGACGCTGCAACTGCAGTTCACCTGACTTCAAAATGACTTCCGTTCGTCTATGATAGAACTCCACTATGTCTAGTACATGACTTCTCCTACGTAATGATTGCAGCGCTGAGCATTAACATGCAGACATCTTGCACTTCATCAGTCTAGGGTACTGCTGCATTCTTGCATGCATGTACGCTTCACATGACACAATCAATTAGACTCAGAAACACTTTCTGACCACGGCATCTAGGGACCGTGGCCATACAAAACCTAGTACTCCTCCTGCGCCAATAAGTTCTCTTCAGCCGATAATTCGAGGGCTCCGACAAGATTGGCGCTGGAGCTTCTACTTAGCAATCTTTGGGGCGCAACGAGTCCTACGGCCTCCATGGTAGTCGTGATGAAGGCATCTGTGCGGTCCAGTACCTCACGCTTGGAATGAGTTTCTTTACGTAACACCACCTTCCATCCAGGTCTGTCAGCTGCATCGGAGAAAAACACCTGTGTCGCTTGAGTTGGGAAGATGAATGGCTCTGCCATGCGCGGGAGTTTATGGCGAAAATTGACCAAAAGGAATCCAGCGTCATCGCGCACGTACGTAGGGTTGCCTCGTGCGTCCAGTGGTTTCACCCATTCACATCGTAGGAGAATGATGCGCGTATGCAATGCACCGTAATCTAGCTCCAATATGTCCTTCAACACTCCGACGTAGTTCACAGAGGACTCGCTTTGAGCACCTCCATGCATTTTGAACATGGATGCTACACCGCTGTTGTAGCTTACAAGTTGCGCGGTTGTGCCATCCTCGACGCGGAAGTGGTTCCCAAATGCGGTCATGCGTGCATAACGACTTGCTCGCTGTGAAGGTTTCTTGCTCATGAAGAAACGATCGTGATCCTCAGCATTCCTCCAGTCAAATTCAAAAATAAGCACAGAATGCTCAATCCACTCAGCTAGTGGCGCCGTGGACGGATTCGTCTAGTGCTCTTCCTTCCACTTTCTGTAGACAGCCACATCCACAATCATGTGCCATTGCAAGGAATCTACAGGGCAAAGAATAAGACAACCATGGCACTGATTGGTGAAGAGTTCAAATAGCGGAATCCGTTAGTGACAAAACGACTTCAGAGCGACTTTAGTAAGTCATTAAAAAGTCACATAAATACATGAGTGACTGCAACACCACTTCATTATGACTGATCCATAACTTCGCAGCCAGGGAGGAAAGTAGTGGACAGACAATACAAGGCATATGTGTCCCACTGAACGTACTCATGCAACAACATGCAAGGGTACGTGACAGATCACTTGAGTAGTATTTGCTAAAGTGGCAATGTGGGAACTTACGCGTACAGATCTTGCATAACGGAGGCATTCGTCAACACATATTGATGGGCAATGTCTCGCAACTCCGTTGTCATAATGTACGGCTTCCCAGCACCTTGCAGGACCTCCTCGGCGTCACCGTACTCTTTGTCTTCGTCCCACACTCGTCTCTGAGTGCCCTCAAATTTCTGTAGGTACTCAGTAACAAAGCCTATGCACTCGTCTTTCAGGTAACCCTCCGCCATGCAAGCTTCCGGACGCGCCAAGTTGCGCACATGATTCTTCAGCACCTTCATGTACCTTTCAACGGGGTACATCCACCTTGCGCTCACCGGTCCACATAGGTCTAACTCTTTGGCTAGGTGATATGGGAGGTGAGTCATCACATCAAAAAATGAGGGCGGAAATTCGATCTCTAACAAGGCCATGCTCTCCAAAACATCTGCTTCTAGGGAGGGGAAGTCCGCAGGGTTGTAAACCTTCGTGCACAGTGGATGAAAAACCTTGCACATGCGCATGACAGCCTTCCGTGGCCTGGGTTGCATGAGACCTCTCAGCGCTAGCGGCATGACCTCCTGCATTAAGACGTGGTAGTCATGTGACTTCAACCCCCCAAAGTTTTTATTACGAATGCACTTGCCCAAGTCCGATCTTTAGCCACTCGGTGTCTTCAGCAACTCCAGAGTTCTTGCAAACTTCTCGAACTCATCATCCGTTAGCACGTAGGATGCTCTGGGCTTCACCATCTTCCCCAGCCTTCGAGGATTAGGAGTCAGCCATAAGTGAGGTTGGATATTCCGCCTCTGCAAATCCCGCCTAACTTTGCATGTCCTTCTTCCCGGTTATGGTCTTCAAAAAATTCTTGGCCAGGTTCATTTCGCAATGCATAACGTCTAAAGTGTAGCGGATAAGGAGATACTGTCGGGAGAAAACAACGACCAGGGTAAGAAATCACAAGGGCTCAGGAACCGCGGGATGGCTTCAGACAACACCGGCTATACAGTACAATGAAGGAGCCTTTCAGCAATCCTACTAAAGTCGTGAAGCTATAGTGCAACTACAGTATGACTTCAGAACCACTCCAAAAGAACTAGAAAATGACTGAGTGTAGTGGCACTGTGACTGGTAAATGACGTTGGGGACTAACAAAGACTCACCTTCCAATACGGCAATCTGTGCAGAATGCTAAGGCGCTTGACGCCGTGTATTTTGGACGGATCACCTGCCGCTCCGTCTCGGTTTCCAGCTGYTTTCCAGGCCGCGTACTCTGCTGCATATTGCATCTGCTCCTCAATTGAAACAGCACGCGGAGGAGGACGGTCTTCCATCTCGCCGTTGAAGTGCTCCTTCATGGCCGCGGATCTGTAAGGGTGATCTGCTGGCAACCAGCGCCTTGTTCCACCATACATACACTTTCCAAGCTCAACGGAGTGGTCAGCCCCCAAATCACTGCCACACCATGGGCAAGCGGCGTAGCCTTGGTGTGCAAATCCTCCTACTGTGCCGTAACCCGGGAAGTCATGAATAGTCCACAGAAGCATGGCCCGAAGTTGAAAGGACCTCTGACCCTGTTCCTTTGTAATGTCATATGCCGGAACTCCGGCCCATAGCTCCAGTAGCTCGTCCACCAGGGGCTCCAAATAAACATCGAACATTTCAGCTGTCACGGATTTCCTCCCGGGAATCAACAGGGCCAGTAGAATGAAAAACTTCTTTGTGCTCAGCCACGAGGGGAGATTATAGTTCAACAACACAACTGGCCACGTGGACCACGGAGACCTGTTTTGCTTGTGTGGGTTCACTCCATCAGCTGCTAGCGCAAAGTGAGCATTCCTCGGGTCATTACCAAAACTCGGATCCACGTTTGCGTGGAAATGCTTCCACGCCTTTGAGTCGCATGGGTGCCTCACAAGGCAGTCCCCTCCATCTTGATCGCTCCAATTCTCAAAGTGCCAGAGCATCAACTTCGAAATTGCTGGACTTCGATACATATGCTGAAGTCGTGGTATAATTGGAAAGTGCCTTAAAACCTTCAAGGGGAAGCAACGCCGCTCTTCGTCTCTGTAACAACGGCCGCCGTACTTTGGGCATCGGAGTTCATTCTCGTGTTCACCACGGAAGAGTACACATCCTCGCTCGCAGGCATGTATGCTAGTGTAAGACAAACCCAACTTTGAGGTGACAGTCTTTTCATCATGGTATGTCTTTGGCAAAGTGTTTTGCTCCGGGAGGATATGCTGGTTGAGGATGCTAAAGAGTTTGTTGGCACAATTGTTGCTCACCTCATGTACAGTGCACAAGTTCATGAGCAACACTGTGGCTGCCAACTTGCTGCATCGTGCACCGTCATACAGTACTTCCATTGCCTCCTCAAGAGCCGTGGCATCAAAGTTCTCTTCCTCCGCATTCATTTCGCCACACTCTTGCGCATCTCCAACTTCGGCGTCGCCCTCTTCCATTACACGCTCATGGATGGAATCCGCTGCTGCAAAAGCATCGGCGACTTCTTGCTGCGCCCTCTCTGCTGCAGATTCTGGACTACACACGTCTTGTGTTGCCTGGTCGACCATGCCTCGGGTATCTATGGCAGCGTCCACTACAAGTACACTTTGCTCGACAGGTGCCCAGAACTGTTGTTCCCACTCATCGTCGGAAGAGTCACGGTCGCCATCTCCTCTCCAAATCCGACAACCTGGATGGCGGCCATGTCTGATGAGATGCTCTCTCACGTTCTGAAGTAATATCTTCCTTCGACCTCGACATTCATTGCATGGGCAGTGCATTCTCGTCATATTGCACAAGGTCGCACGTCGGCGCTCTCAAATCCACATCCGGTCGTCACGCAGTCGCTACCTCCGACTGTCTAAGAGAGGCAGTTGTGGCTCCATCACCGTACCAATACAGCAAAGAAGTCTGCTATTCGCCTGTACAATTCACAAAGACATTGATTTAGGATTAGAATTGCATTGCCTGAAGAAGTCAACAGACTTCACAGAAGGGCTCAAACTTCTCAGAAATGGAACGTGACTTGAACATGACTCTTGTATAGGACATCATGACTTCAGTATGACTTAGTTGAATAGCCAATGACTTTAATGCATCTCCGACGGAACTCAAAGGTGACGGCAAAGGGATTCTACGAACCTAAAGATTCTACCACTGGAACAAAGGTGACCGTTGCCATGTACCACGTTCCGCTGCTACATGGCGGTGACAGCATACACTGTGACTACCTTGCGACTACCTACGGAGTCACTAGTCAGTCACATAGGACGATTACGACTATGAAGCGACTTCTACATTGACATGAAGGCCACAAGCTTTGCGGACAAAATGTTGGACTTCGGCACACTGAAGTCATGCTTGATAGTTGGATACTCTTCCCTACCTGATGCACTTCCATGTTATACATATGTGGATTAAGGACAACGTCGCCTATGTTGATCACTGTATTCTGTACATGACCGTATGCTCTAACTGAACTATCACAATTTGGCCGTGAACCATGACGGAGTCATGCTTGATCAACGAAAATGGGGGGGGGGCCTGAACACATGTTCTAATTTTTTTTTGGCTTCGCGTCCTCCCAAACTGTCATCTCGAGAGCATTACCGTAGAATAACCACTGCAAGCGATAATCACTTGGGAAAAGCGGTTAAGTGTTACCTATGCTGATCACTGTATTTTGTACATGACCGTATGCTCTAACTGAACTATCACAATTTTCTAGTGAACCATGACGGAGTCATGCTTGATCAACAAAAATGGGGTGGGGGGTGGGGGGTGGGGGGGGCTGAACACATGTTCCAATTTTTTTTTGGCTTCGCGTCCTCCCAAACTGTCATCTCGAGAGCATTACCCTTTCTGTGAATGACTGCAGTTGGACCAATTCTAATGGAAAGGCAAGTCGGTTTATGATTACTTCTAGGATAATCACTTGGGAATTAGGTTAAGCATACTGTACATTCTAAAGAAGTGGAACACCGGGCGGTTTAAGATAGATAGATTYTGCCTCGGCACTAGGAGCGACTTGAAGGAGTCATTTGTAAGTGACACACATAGAACCCGTGACAGGAAAACGACTGAAGTAAGTTATGTTCAAGTCGCGTTGTAAGGTTCATAACTTCATTGTGACTAGCGGATGACTTCCGAGTTATGTGACAATGATTACAGCAGAATTGGCCTCCTTGGCAATCAAGAACGACGGGGTCGAAGACGACCGTACCGTGGACATTAAATTACAGTCTAACTCTAGGACTCCTGCTTCCATAATGATTTTAAGGAATGTGGATGCAACGCTGGGAGTAACGCACTGCAGTGGACATCGAGGAGTCTGCGTGGAACTGATGAGGAACAACCCCACTTGCGCCGCCAAACACTACACTTAATGATTGACCGCCAAACCGATCCAAGACCATCATGACCATTCCCATGACCTAAGTAGTTCATGAAGTCAGAAAATGCACTTACAAATGGACTTGTAGTCGCAAAACCTCAAGCGTAGAAGGAGCTGAACGCTCCGCCCCAGGCGTTTGTCACGCTGAATTTGAAGCCCACAGCCCGCCGTGTCCAGTCGCAGCAGCAGGGGAAGCAACGCCGCTTCACCGTCGGTGCACAGGGTCGCTGCTACGTATCGATCACCTGCAGGCCGGAACTGGAACCAGCAGATCGAAGCTCATGGAGTCGCCGCCACCGAGCCCGCCTCATCCCAAAACGGCGTACGAGATTTTGTGCGACCAGAAGAAGGCCAAAATGCTCAAGGCACTAGAACCCGTACTTCGCGCGAGGCAAGCGTTGTGAGTTCCGATACATACGCTTCTTTGATAAAACCGTAGTTCAGTTTTGTGCCTGCGTGCACTCCTTTCCATGTACACCAACGGTCCAACCCGTACTTCCTGCATGCATGGATTCCACCTGCTCGCTCAAAGTTGGCCTGCAAATCGTGACAGTACCCGGGCGCGGTGCATGGAACTGGATCAGTAGTATCGATGTCGTTCCCCCAGAACAGAAGGCGTCCGTGTTGTGCTTGCGGTTTAGAATCTTACAATTCAATAGGGAATTCAGTTCTTTGTCGTCCTAGGGTTTAGGGTGGCCTGGAGTCATCAATGCCGCCGCCAGTTTTTTCCTTTGTCATCTCGAAGTTGTGGTTAAGTTGCATCGGTGTCACATTAGAATTCTGACAACTCTAACGTGACTCAATTGGAGTCGTGACGCAGTCGTCATTCCCTAGCGTGTCATGCATGCAGCCTCTTTAACTTTCCTTTGCCGGTCCACGTGGAACCCAATGCCGCTGGGTGTGCCCTCACATTTGCAGCTGTCTTGCACGTCAATGGCGAACCCTAATGAACCCTGCGCGCATTGCATGTCATTGTCAGTCTTCCATTTCTGCTGAATGCTGAGAGCGTGTTTTGTGGAGAGGAATGCTTTGCTAGTTCATGTTCCTCCCGTGTACGCGTTTTGGGTAGCAATTTCAAACCATGGAGGCGCAGGGACGAGGCAGAAGCTAAGAAGCAGAAACCCCGCGCTCTTGTGGCTGAGAGAGAGAGGCAGATTGAAAGGCGGACACTCCCCCCTTGGCGAGGCCTTCAAGGACGGATCTTGCAACGCCGTGCCCGCGCGCGCAAACGAGGACAGCGGAAATTGAGCGCCATGAGAAGCGAGCGAGACTCCTCCTCCGAGGCGACTGAGTCCAATGACGAGGCCATCGCCCAAGGTATGATGCATCTTTTGGTCGCTTGTGACTTTCATGAGTAGCTCAAAATGAAGGGCGCAGGCGCCGCAGGTAATTTTCGTTGTTTGTTGCGACTTCATCGGGTTTAGGGTTTCAGGTGCATCACGATGGTTTCTGTGCGCGTCGCCTTCAGGCTAGGTCAATTTTTACGAATGCCACATCTTGACCTGTGCGTGCGGTGCGATTTTGTGTCTGCAAATGACTTCGATTCACAAGGGGACTCCTCAGACAAGGAGCTGCAGGAGAGTGAGCCCCTGGTGGATCGAAGGCAGAAGCGAAGGAAGTTTGCAGGTTTTTCAAAATCTGCAGCGGAGAACTCCAGTCTACCTGCTCAAGCGCCCCTTCCACCTTCCGCACCCACATACGCACCGGGGTGGACATGGCAGCCATTGCAATGGCTTCCGCAGCCATCCGCGCAGCTACCACCGGCTTGGAATAATCAACCATCAGCTTTGTGGCTCCAGCCTCTTGTTGTGCAGACGTTGCCCACGGAGGACAGGGATTCGCGGCAAAGAAGACGCCAGGAGTACGATGAAGGGAGTCGCGTTCGGGGCACGGAAGGGAAGAAACCAAATTACGTTACCGTGGGCGACGGTGGCAAAGTCAATGCAGGGTGTAAGGGGAAGAATGCCTAGGATGAGGCAATCCGGGATTATACTCCCAAAATGCTGGACATGTCATGCACTACTTGGACCAAGCAGGACCAATATGTTGTGCGCAAACTTTGGACGGCTTTGAACAATGAGTTCGAGTACAAGGGCCAGCCCCTGAGCATGGTTGGATTCAGAACCTGCATAATCAAGTTCATGAAGTCCGAGCGTTGTCGTTTGAAGATGAAGTGGCTCGCAGGAATGGAAGAGTGTCCTGAACATATAAATGGCACGTAGTGGAAACGGCTGAAAGATTACTAGGAAACCCCTGCCTAGCGCTTGAAGGCATTGAAGATGAAAAATGCGCTCCAAAGTGTGAAGCCTGGAAATGTGTTGGGTCGGAAAGGTAAAGCTGGGAAGGAGGCCGCGTTTGTAAGTACCCCGCTCCCCTCTTCTTCTTTCAAGTGTTGTTCTTCTTGTTCATTTCCTGGAAAGCAAGTACGTCAGTGAGTAGGCTTTCAGTTGTGTAAGCATGATTTCAGATAAATGGATTTGCTCCATCTGTGCTTCAATCATGCACAGACAAGGACGGCAGACGAGTCCTGGGATCACCGACATCGCTAATGAAATGAACCCCAATGCTCCATCCTCTGTCTGTCCATCAGTGAGTTCTTGGTTTTTTGCATCCTCTTGCATTGTTAACATTGTTGTTTATTCTGTCCTCTGTTTTGTTATAATGGTTCAGCACCGCATGAAAGGCAGTTGTGCTGTAGTCATTTTAGAGTCGCATGGTAGGTTTGAAGTGCCTGGAAAGTCATTTTCTGTTTCCAGTGACTCTTTCATGACTGGAGTACAACTTCTTCCGGAATGCGCTCACCTGTTGGACTAATGCTTCAATGTTGTACTCTTGGCGGTCCATAGAGTGATCATGCAGAAGGGTCATCTCTTAAATCCACAGTGGAGTCTTTGAAGCGCGACGTGGACCAGAAATTCTCACAAGTGCTTGCAACCACGACGGCCCAGGCGGCTGCAATTTCAGACCTCAAGGTCATGTTTGCAAAGTTCATGGGAAGTTCCAAGCACAGAGTAGAAGGTAGCCCGTCCATCACTCAATTAGCGCTTGAGAACGAGGGCTCTGCTAGGGGTGGAAAAGTGGATGCATTTGTAGAGAGGGAACCTTCACGACAGAAAGGTCTCCTTTTGAAAAAAACTGGGGACAAGCGTGCAGGTAAGCCAAAGGCGAAGAAGTCCCCTGCTGCCAGTGGTGACCAGCTAGCCTCGAAGGCAAGCCTGACTCTGTCATCTGACTCGGAGCTCCAGGAGACTGATTTCCGGAAGCCCCCCTCGCCGCAATGGACCATATCTGGCCGTGAACTCTCCTGCTTGACGTTGCCATGTGAGGTCGAACCTGATTCAGTTGTCGTGGCAGAGGCAGCGCCTGCCAGTGACGTCGCAGTGGGCTCTAATCCCTACGGTGCATCGCCGGAGGTGGCAACTGTGAATCTGACTCCTCCTGTTCACAGTGACAGAGGTGCTCCGGTGGACATCCTTGACGTGCGTGGTGGCGACTAGATTTTGGCGACTGCGCCCCCCAAAAAAACGGCACCTCCAAACATTGTCGAAGTTTCAGTCGCTGCCGAGGTGCCTGCAAATCCGGCTGACGTGAACCAGGTTGATGCGCCCCAGTCCTCCGAGGAGCGCGCAACAGACAGTACTGCAGGGGAGATTAGCCCAGATGAAGGAGGCAAGGGAGGTTTTGAAGAGGCCTCCCCTGATGACGGTACTGCAACCAATGTTGCAGCTGCGCCGTCAAAGAAGGCTAAGAAAGCTTCCAAGTCTCCCTCTAAGGTTTGCATCCCCCAACATAGAAGTCCAATGTGCATTCCCAAGGTTGATTTGCTTATCGTGCAAGAGCTCCTGTTTAGTGGGATCGGTAGAAGTGGTTCACATGCTTGCAAATTGGTCATTTTCAATGTTCAAGGAACCCTGCTGGATTGCAGCCTACTTCGTGCTCAAAACCCGAATACTAGGATCCGAGCTAGCAAGACTACGCAGTCCCGTAGAGTAGTGTTCCGTCCATGGCTGAAGCATTTTCTGCGTCGTTGCTTCTTTCATTTCAACGTGGCATTCCGGGGTAGCAGGAGCGCTCCGTACATAGAGGATGTGGTCCCTGTAATGCTATCAGGGGTGGCCGGTGCATGCTACCTGGATCCACTGTTTTGTTGGTCATGCCACGACAATGGAGCAAACCCAAGTGTAGGGGAGCATGATAAGAAGAGCCCGGAGGCAAAAAAGTTATCCCTAGTGTATGAGCGGTACCCTTAGTTCAATGCGGAGAACACGTTCATTGTAGACAGTAAGAGTTGTAGGGTTGTCTGCAATACACAAGAGAATGTTCTAATTACAAATCCATTTTATGTGAAGTGGTTGAGAACCTTGGCTGACGACAAGGAATATTTGAACTGGTACTTGTGGCCACTTTTGGAAGCTTTTTGGAGATGCCCCGACATCACTACCTTCCGTGCAAAGCACCTCCAAATTGTGAACAAGTCCAAGTCTCAATGGCTTCTGAAACGAAAGCGTGGAACTGGATATGACTTTGTGGACATAGTGCACGGTGAGGGGACTTACAGATGTTAAGATTTCAAGCACCCTGCGCCCCCTCACTGGGTTTTATTGATGGTCTTTAACTTGAGCTCCATATGTGTGCAGGGCCGGACAGGGAAGCAGAACACGAGATCGAAGTCGGCCTCTACGACGGAGAAGAAACGTGATACTGCATTGAAGAAGGTGCAGATCCTGAACCTCAACTTTCCTTTTGCTAGTAGGCTGTCCACCCGTAAGTCGCGTTTCTGTTGGGTAGAAGTTGCTAGAAAGTGACGTCGCAGTCGTGACTGCTTTCGCTGTCATACCCCAGTTTTGGAGAAGACGTAAATTCCGTGCATGACTCCAATACGACTGGAGTACTTTTCACTGTAGTACTCTTGAATGTCGAGTAACCCTAAACCTCCCAGTGAAGTGGGAGGGAAGTCTTAGTTTAATCATTTTGAAGCATGACTGCAGTAAGCCTTGGTGCAATGCTCAATACACGGCGTAATGGGATGTGCGTAACGGTAGGAGGACCCAATCCGGCTCTTGCAGACGCAGGTATCGTATGTTCTTGTTTTATTGCATGAACTCATTGAACCATTGCACGCTGCAGGATTTCAACATTGGCGACGAAGTCTTCCTGATGAATCCCTGTGCTGTGCGGCAAAAGGTGGCTGTTGGATCAATATCAGGATTCAACGGCTCTCACAAGTTCCATGGTAAGGAAATTCCACCATCCTGGTTGAAGGTGGACGTGCGTGAAGCTCTTCAAACTGGAGTTCCCCTGATGTTCCCGAACGAGGCCGCGAGCATGGAGTTTGTGGAGCACGCAAAGGGGTCTTCCGCAATTTGGGACAAGAAGTACATAAAGCAAGTCAATGGAAGCTGATTTAGGGTATACTTGTGCTTTGTTGGAGGTAGTGGACCACCGTTCCATGTAGTGGACACCATGTGATTTTGGGGCTGTGGTTTAAACCGCTCCTCTCTTTGTGAAATGCAGCTCTCTCTTTCCCACTCCATGACTTTGAGCACGCACATGTTGATCTCCCTAGTCGTGTGCAATCTAAAATTCTAGAGTAGTCGGTGCCTTTTCCTCGTTCTTTTCCTGAAACTGTAATGAGGTTGTAGAATTCATGCAATATAGAATCGTCCCCTCAATCTGTGTCACTGACTCCAGCACTACAAAAGCACAACTGCACACGCTACTGTAACGCAACTCTAAAGTGACTGGAGTATGACTAGTTTCTCACTCTGAAGAAGCCCTAACGTTGTCCGCCCCATTCATTTGCAACTACATAATGAATCCAAAATGACTAGTTTCGAGATGTCCACGTCAGATTCAAGAGGGGTCATTCTGGAGTTCGACATGATTGCACCGTGACTTCTCACGAGATGTCCACGTCAGATTTTGGAGGGGTACACAACAACTTCAGAATGACTGCAGCGCGACTGCATTGAATGTGTCCATGTCAGATTTCGAAGGGGTCAGGCACAACTGGACCATGACTTTATCGTGACTGCACGTATCATGTCCACATCAGATTTTAAGTGGGTGTATTACTGGTCCAGCTAGACCATTTGCAGGTCGAAGCCATCTTTCCAGTAAAGGAGTTTCTTTAACCCTTTCAACGAAGCTCTTTTCATCTAAGTATTCATTCGTTTCAAGTCCGTCGGGTGACAATAACGCTGCAGTCATTCTTGTAAACGACTTGTCCGAAATGACTGCAGCGCCGGCAAGTCACATTTCCGTTTTTCGACTTCAACACGACAGTTTTGCAGTCATTTGGCGCAGTCGTATGTAGCCCTGTTTTTTTGTAGTGAAACTAGATTTCGGGCAAGGTTTTATGACCTCAATTTTTAGTGAAACTTTCTAAATTTTTTTCATAAGATAGAAAAACTTATTAGCTTTTTGTAAATATCATTTTTATTTCAGTCGGTGCTTGGGAGAAAAAGTTAGGTCATCTTAAACATAATATTCACGTCACCGGGCAGAAAAAGAAATCTACAAAAACTTGAAAATAAATTTTTAGCGATTTTTTCTTATGGACCTTAATTTTTTCCACATCTAAAGCTTTGATTCATTACATTTGGATTAATGAGGTGAAAGTTATGAACAAACTTGTTTTTTGGGCAATTTGTGCATTTTCTTGAAAAACAGAAAAAATGACTTGTAGGATTCATTTTTGAATCCAAATTTCACAATTTAAAAAAAAAACAGTATGGCAAAGGAAAGTTTGCTTTCTAGAACTATCTCACCGTTCGGATTATTGTGTTTCAATCCCATCTCAGAGCTATTAATGGTTTAGTTCTTTTTTCAATCTTGAACCTACTTCTAGTCTTCTACCTTAACAATTTTTTAAGGATTGAAAACCAAGTATTTTTTGTTGAAATGTTTTTGCTACACTTTCAACTAAATTATTCAACACAAAAAAATTTGAATTCAAGGTCCATTGTGCAAAAATTTCTCACAAGTGGCGGACAAAGGCATTTGAAATTGCAAGGTGGTGTTTTTAAAACCTTTTTTTTTCCAACTTTGAATGCTAATATCTTCCAATCTCTACGGTCAAACTTCATGAAATTTTTACCACATGATCTCAATTCTTAGAAAAGTAGAGTACAAGATCCTATAGTTAAATTATAATTTTTTTTTCTCTGTAGAACGTAGCAAAAATGGCAGTTTTGAGTGCTTTCTGACAAAAAAATGTCCTTGGTCCTTTAGGGGTTAAATGAAATAAATAAATCTTTCCATATATACAGAAAACATAATCAATAGGAAACAAATTTTTTTTTTAAATATTTCAAATTTTTCTAAATTTGCCTTCTTGCCAAAGCTCAACTATTTTGAATTTTGTGAGAAATAACTTTTGCTCTTGGCCATCAATTTAAGTAAAAATTATAATTCCAGAAAACAAATTTGTTTCTTATTTTCAAAATCAAATTCAAAAAACATGCTAAAAATTGAGATCATATAGGATTTTGTACCAAACCTTCAATTGTCCTCCAAAGAGACACTTGGGACTTTAGAGGTTATGGAATTAATCAAAATAGAATGAATCAAAGATTTGGACTACATCATTCCATCCAATGAAAAAGAAAATTTAGTGAATTATTGAGTGATATTTAACAAGATGCCTACAATGMAATGAAAATTGAATGAATTGTATTATGACATTTGCAATAATTATCTTTTGAATGTTTTTCATTTAAAATTATATAAAAATATTATATATGATGAGGACTTCAATAGAGAATGAAAAACTTAGCCTTCAATAATGATTATTTCTAATGGAAGTTGCTTATCCATTGGTGCATGTGATCAACTCACCTCTACAACCACCATAGCTTTGACTTTGTGCTTAGTTTGTTTTAGTTGATTGTTCCAACTATATGCTTGGTTTCAATGGAAAGGTGACCTATTTTGACAACCATTTTTCTTGGGGCCCACATACGTTCCACTATAGAAGAACTTAATTTCTACTTCTAAGGTCCTTCAAGCTTAAAACAATGCCCCAAAATCTTCAATAGACATCATTGGTAGTATGGAGAGTAACAAAGCCTTAGTTATTTTTTCAAACTTTACTTTGCAAATAGCTACAATATGAATGTGATTTTTTATAATATTTTATTTTTTGGAGGTGTGATTATCTATTGAACAAGTCTTTTATTATTTGTGCTAATTTTACATTATTTTGGAAAATTTTGAAAATATAATGAATTTTAAAATAAATAATGAAGCAATTCATAACAAATGCAATCATGCTCAAAATATC
This sequence comes from Pleurozium schreberi, assembly GCA_006891605.1. Taxonomy (NCBI): domain Eukaryota; kingdom Viridiplantae; phylum Streptophyta; class Bryopsida; order Hypnales; family Hylocomiaceae; genus Pleurozium; species Pleurozium schreberi. The sequence goes on along the minus strand of VACF01000406.1, from coordinate 12,957 downwards.
TGAAAATCTTTCCAAGTCAAACATTGTGGTGCATGTTTTTTATGAGTTATTCTAAAATAAATTAAGTACTCCGTGGTTGAATTTTCATTTTTTCAAATTAATAGTCAATATATTAGAAAATTTTCTATATTTTAAGTAGAATTACATGTGAATAACCCAAAAAGATCAATGAAACATTGGTTTCAAGGGTGATTGCAAGAAAGACCCCCTTGTTTTTGTAGCGTTTGGCATAGTACTCATCTTTTTTTCAGGAAAACTGTAAAATTAGAAAAAAAATTGAAAAAAAATATGAAATATATATTTAATGTATACACCTTTAAGAAGAAGGTACCCTATGAAGGAAAAGCGTAGGAAAATTCTCTAAGTAGGAAAACTAGAAAAGTGCAAAATTTCATGAAAATAGGTTTTTTGATGTTTAAATTTGTAGAAAATAGGAAATGTAATTTTTTTTAAAACTAAAAGTTGGCAATTTGGGAGAACTTTATGACAAAGAGATTTCACCAAAATAATGATCTCAAAACCATCTTGAATGTTCAGAAGTGTGCTCACATGAGAGCCCTGTCAGCACGCATGTAGAGGACATAAAGTAATGGTTTTTTAGATTTCCTTTAGCAAATGCATGGCCACCTAGTGTGGAAATAGACTACAAAAATTTCAGCTATAGATCATTAATTTTGGGCACTCCCCAGTACCAAAAACCTCTAAACTTCGAAACGTGACAAACTAGCTAAATTTAAATTTAAATATAAAATGATTTTTTAAAATTTCTAAAAAACGATAAATCTAATTTCTATCAAGAAAGACATCTCCAATAAAATTCTCAAGTTAATTGGTCTCATACTTCAAAAGTTATAGTGGATGGAAACTCCGCAATTCAAATTGTGACACAAAATAGTACTAGTCTTTCTTGCATTCACCCTCAAATAGAAATCTATTGCTTCCCTTTCTTCAATATCCATGTAAAAATTCCCATTGCCAAGGTCTCCCAACTCCAAACAAGCCATGAAAACTTCAATTATGCATCACTAATAGCATTGCTCTAGTAAGCATATAAAAATGTGTGCCTCCAATATGCACTCAACTCTCATTAGTTCCTATTGAAAACTTTTGCAGGTTCTTAGTGGTATAGGTGACTATTTAAAGCCAAAATGTAGACAAAAGGATAAAAAATGACTCCAAATATTTGAAAAATATTTGTCGCACCTCCAAAAACTATATAAGTTAGTTACATCTTTACTAAGAAATGAGAATTTTACATTACAAATCTATACTATTTGAATGTTGAAGAATTGACGCAAGAATCTAAAATATTTGATGAATGAGAAAATCAAGGTGATTTGAATATGGGACATAATTGCATTCATCAATCGCTTAATGTTTAAAACTTAAGCAATCTTTAATAGTGTACTTTAGCTTTGAAACTTATAGATGAATATTTTTAGTCATCTAATTAGAATTGAATTATCTCTAAGCACTTGTTTTTAAATTATTCAATATACTTCGATAGAATGATGTCAAATATGATAGGAGGTATTTAGATTTTCTTAAAGATACACTATAAACAAATTTTAGAGTTCAAATTTGTTCATAATATACAAATTTTATTTTAAAAATATAGATTTATTAGATTAACCTAAAATTGCTATGTAATCTTTAAAAGAAATATTTATCCCTGGTATATACATAGAAAATGTGTCATTTTTATCCTAAACCCAACCCTGTTTGTTTGGCATACATGTTATGACTTCTGTTGTAATATGATTTTGTTAAACCCATAGGTTACAAATCAAGTTCATATTTTGAAATAAAATTAAAACTGAACATCTATACTATTATTATTATTATTATTATTATTATTATTATTATTATTATTATTATTATATTATTATTATTATTATTATTATATTATTATTATTATTATTATTATATTATTATTATTATTATTATATACTATATTCATGAATAATATGAGCCAAAACGATTACAATAAAAGCAATCATAATTCAAATTATGAATGCTAAGTTTCATTTTTGCAAATGCTTAAAGTAGGTGTAGACTATGATTGGTCATTGAGGTTTGAATCAAATATCTTTTATTTTTTTAACCCTTAAAAGACAAATGTGCATGAGGGACATAATTTTAGTGTCAAATTTGAATTTGCAAAGTTCTAGATTTAAAATGTCGTGGAGCTTGACTGAAAAAAAGTTACTTCCAATAATCTATTCTATATTTTTTTCCAAATTTTTGTGAACCCCTAAAAGACCAAGTGAATGTGTTTAGATGTTCAAAACTACTTCAAAATACTGAGTTTAAAGCAAGGTTAAAATCTTTATTAATATTTATTTTTGAATAGATTCAACTATAGGATCCTTTGGTTAACTTGTTCAAGTGCTTTGTCTCAAAATTTTAGAATGAATTTCCCCATAAATTGCAAGTTCACCGTGCCTAAAAGGTGAAGTTTTGTCTTTCAACATTTTTAGAAAAAATTACATATGTCCTATAACTTGTTCATTTTATTCAATATGTTRAAAGATGAATTGAAAACATATTAATATTAAAATTTTTAACCAAAAAAACTTCCATATTCATTGTTTAAAAAGTTGTAAAGTGAAAGGTAGTATCAATTGAAAGAAAAAAGTAATTTGATAATAACTTTTATAAGAAATTGAAAACTCTAAATACAAGAAGTAAGAATCTTGTATTGAAAAATTAAAATAATTTATTTTTACTTATATTTAAAATTTTAAAATTGACAGCAAAAGATGATTTTAAATGTTTTTTGACTTTTTTCTAGGTTCATTGTCCAAATAATAAAACTCCTTGTAAATTTTACTTCATTATTTGGAATTGGATGGTTCAATTTTTTTTGAGTAGGTATCAATATGTACAATTCCAAAAAAATAATTAATATTCTCTTAGAATATATTTTTTGTTGCCCAATGTGATATTGAAATTGAAAATTTCCTTATAACTTTTGCATATTTATCAAAAGCATGATACAAAGCATCACACATAGAATGATTATGACGAGTAGCATCCTTCCTAAAAAAGCCATACAAAATTTCAAATTACGAAGTCAATAGAGGCTATCCAAATTCTCAAAGAGTCCAAAGTGGGCTCTTTGAATGTTCATTTAGAGGTTAAATTGTAATTTTTGTGACACTTTGAAGGTGGTAGCTTCTATCCTTTAAATCAGGCTGTTTGTTTTGTTTTGTTTGTTACGTTGAGATCTCCTGGACCGTGCTTCCCTCGGTGGCGTGCTTGGTACCGTCAGAAAGCCCTCGGGGAGGGGGGTGGTGCATGGGCTTGGTTTCATGGCATTCCAACCTACGGGGTGAAAGTTATTGAATTTTGAAGTTATTAATGCATCTAAAAATTAAAAAATTACTTTTACTTTTATTTTGCCTGTGGCAACGGCACAGGGCACACTAGTCTATCCTTTAAATCAGTTTGTTTGTTTGTTTTGTTTTATTTGTTACGTTGAGATCTCCTAGACCGTGCATTCACCGGTGGCATGCTTGGTACTATCGGAAAGCTCTCGGCGAGGAGGGGTGCACGAGCTTTGTTTCGTGCCGTTCCAACCTACAAGGTGAAAGTTATTGATTTTTGAGTTGTTTTTGGTTTGAAAATTTTCAAAAATTACTTTTACTTTGATTTTCTTTGTGGCAAAGGAATAGGGCATACTAGTGAATGCTTAAAATACACCAATTTTTAACTTTTATGTTGAATTTTTTGTAAGTGTGCACATYCAAAAAGTATATTGATTATACCATGGTGTTTCACTATCATCTCCAATATTGCTAGAAGTTCATAGTATAGAATAATTTTTGTAATTATTATAATTTTCACAAAAAATACTACATTGAAAAAACTCACTAAAAACCATTTTTAATTTTTTTTAATTACAAAAATATGAATTTAAAATTTGAATATATATATTATTACATGCTTTTTTTTAAAGGTGTATTTTAATAAACAAAAATGATGAAGTTTGATCAAATGGGAACATGGAATGTCCTTCAAAGGTCAATTCAATAGAGATTTATGGTCTGAGAGGCTTGAGATTAATTTTCATTGGGATTTATTTGCAAAAAGATATATTGTGGTGCTTGAATTGGAATACAAAAGTTGTAATTTGAGAAATTTTTTTTCTTACTTTACTTTTGATTGCCTAGGAAATCCTTTCTTTTGACATCTAAAAGAGTTTTACACTTCACAATAGCTTGCAAGTAGATTCTATTCAAAATTTTAATGAATTTTCATGTGTTGTTTTGCATCAAGATATCTTTTACAATGAATGGTTGCCTTCCACCAAAAGGCATGGTACGTGACATCTTAATCTTTTTAGTSTAATGAACCATTTCAAATCTCACATTCTCTTACACTTTGTGTAAAAAATAAAGGGTATCTTTGAATGTTTTAAATTTGAACTACAACATTGTGSATGAAGTATGTGTATGAAGCACAAAGGTTTTGATAAAGAAAGAAATTAATAGTGAATCCTTGTAGTTTGAAATGCAAAGTTRGTCAATCATGATTTTTGAATTTAACTAGAAAAATCAATCTTTAAAAAAATTTAAAATGAAGTAGCATTTGAGGATTATATCCATTGATTTCATTCTATGATACTTAAAATTTAATTAGAGTGAAATTTAGGATTGGTCACAAAAAATAAATGAAGCWTCAAATGCTATTGCCAAGTTAGATCATGGTTATGCAAAGTTTCCCAAAATATTCTTGAAAGAAAGTAGTTCATCTAAGAAAAAATATGGCATTGAAGGGTGCCGCATTGCAAAATTATAATACAGAACTTGTACATCGTAAGATACTTATTAAAAATTGAGTGTGTTTTTTAAAATTAATAATTATTGTACTACACATATAATTTATGCAATTCAAATTAAGTTTAATTGATGTGGTTGGTCAAATTTATAATTTTTGAAGAATGTCAAACAATTAAATGGATTGAAAACTATGATAATATTTACTATGATTTATGAAACTTTATATTAAATGAGTTCTTGGGGTGAATATAATAATTTTGTTGGTACTAAAAAATGAAAATTTAAATGTTACAGGAATTGAAGAATTACGTGAAAAAAGAGATGAAATCAAGAAGATTTTACAAGTTGAAGAAGAAGAGAAAACAAACATCCAAAAAGATTTGGTAATATTGACCAAAAGACTTGCAGAGATAGATGAYTCTCTATCTCGCAAGTATGCTTATACTAATGAATATGATAAGACTATTCATGAAGTAGAGGGAGCATATTCCAAAGTGTGATAAGTTCTTCTTTTGATTTTTACAATACATAACTATTTTGTACTATAGTATTACATTCAATGCTTTAAATGAAAACCAAAGTGTACTCATAAATGTTTTATTAATAATGCAATGAATGATATGAAGCTATTTTAAAATTTTACTTCAAGTTACTTTCAATGATTTTATAATCAACGGATATTCAACAATGAATAGTCATTTAAGTATATATTTAGAAGATTTTCATAATACATGGATTTCATAATTAAAATAATTGAAATTAACAATAAAAGTTTCCAAATACTATTCCAAGCAAATGTGTCGTAGAGTTCACACCTGCAAGTATGTCAAAGCTTTCATGTTTTTTCCAAAGCACAATTTCCCTCTATGTAAGTTAATTTTAGTTGGAGCTGGAGTGTTTTCGAAGGTGACATGCCACTCCAGCCTTACAAAGCTTGCTCTTGAATGTTAACTCCTGTAGCTTAAATTTCATATCGTTGGGATGACTGGTGATTTTCTCCGATTGGGGTTCGGACGWTTGGACTTTGGATTCAGACAATCAACTTTCTTGTGCACGCCAAGCGGATTTCTCGGGACTGTCAGCCACTCAGAACTGGGGGGACTGTTTTGGTTGACAAATCATCTTCGAATGCTTTTGATGYATAAGACCTTCGTAGACGGACTGGACTGAAATCGACGACAATCTTCTCGTCAAATTTTACATTCGGGTATGCAAGCTTTTTCCACGTACAGCTTCTCAGTGCACGATTCTGTGCAGGAGCTGCTTATCAACCAGCCGAATTTCCATTCTTCACATTTGCGGAAGTGGATTCTCCATCACACTTCTTGAAATTCGAAGAGTGACCTGAGTATTCTACACTACAGTAACCGTCAAAACCCACAGGATACAAGTAAGGTGTAGCCCGGCATTTGCATAGAGACATGTAGCAGGCAAAGCCTGGAGTGGGCAAACATTGAAAGTATTAATGTCTTGCACACTTCACAGCCAGGATTAAAACTGATGATAAAAAACAAAAAGTCTTGGATTAAATTCAAATGAGCAGTTGTGGATAGAGGTACGGAACCCCTTCTGTTGATGACTCCTCGACTACGTAAGGTGTAACCTACATAGGTTTGCTGCAGATGTGCACGCAATTGCTCATCATAMATAAAAGCACAACGTTGATCTTGTGCGGGTTATTAACTGATGCTGTGTCCCCGTTGACGATYCCTGGGAAACGCAACTCCTTAACCAGTTAGACGGAAACTCATCGACGAAGGTAACGTAGCGAAATGTCATTGTTGGCAAAAAGAAAGCAACGGCCGTTTGCAAATACAGCAGTCCAATAAACATACAACAACAAGGTAAACTGACTGGATTCATGTGATTAACATCTACTAGMATGCAATCCATGATTTACTGTTGATGCAATCCTCACACATATTTACATAACGACACATGCACTACCTTCAAAAGCACAACATGAATGAATGCAATATTACCTTAGTAACAATATTCACGAACTCTCAAACTCTCAACCCCCTCAAGCTAACCACCGTCGGCGCTGGAGAGTCGTGACGGTGATCACCGTGACCAATTTGGGAGAAGATTACATAGCCAAACAGTGAAATAGAACCAAGCCACGGTATGCTCTATCAAAGAGAGGGTGTAAATCCTACTGAACAATCGGTGGTCGGTAAGGATGTCACATCACMCTGCGCTCAGCAGGCAACTACAAGGAGTAATTCGACGCACTCTTCGAACTGGTGAGTATCATACCGCAGAACAGACAGAAAAATCTAACGAACGAGCCCCTCTGACGACAGGAAGTTCAGGACTAAAATCTTTTGACAATCGGAGGACATGAATTCTCAAACAGCGTCAGACAAAACATACTGAGGGGAAAAAAACAAAAAACTGAGGTGAAGCGCACCGCTGAGGAGAGGACATGGATCATTTCTTTGAAGCTGACGAAGTTGGCCCTGGCGYTTTCTCCGCCTTCTTCGCCAGCTTCTCTTGCAAGGCTTTGGCGTCGCGCTCACGGCGCTGCTCGGGCGTGAGTCCATCATCTTTGGCCTTACTTGCCTTGTTGCGAGCGGCTGCCCTCTCACGATCCTTCTCCCTCTGGTTGCCCCTCGTCATCGTGTCAGCCTAACGCACGCGATTGAGATGTAGTTGCCCGCAATCCTGAGAAGAGCAATGTAACTCTAAAATATGTTTCAAGACACCCAASAGGACAGACACAAGAGGCGCAGGAAGCCCTCGGCAGCAGGGAGAGTAGGGAGCAACGACAACGGGAGACCGACCCAAGAACAATTGCAATGACGACGGAATCTCTGGACAGAATTAGGGTTTAGGAAGCCTCTAGACATCCCCCCTTAACTTACTGTATGTACGAGGCCTGGCAGTTGGTTAGCCGTGCGGACTGCGGAGACTGCGGACTGCGGACTGCGGACTGAGTCTCCTCAACCGACAAGTGGATGAGGGTCCATTCGCTCGTTCGTTCGTTGGTTCACCTTCCTCGCTTCCTTCAGCAGACCCTTTCAACTTGCATTGCAAGCAGACAGTCAGGTGGTTATTTTCTGGGAGGAAAATAAAAGCTTCCCAGTCCAGAGGAGTTGTAAAATCCCTACTACTGTAAGTCTTCAACAAATTTCTGAGGCAAAACCTRAACCAGAACCTCAATGGGTCCCAATGGGCCCCAAAACTGATGACAATTTTTCATTGGAGGAGGAGAGGCGTGCTCTTTTTTGTAACGTGGATTATGATGCCTTTCTTTTCAACCCTTGATTGAATGAGCATGGTTGACCAAGATTCAACGATTGGACATCAAGGTCATGTCCAAGAATGTGAAAGCAATGTGAAGGAGAGGCGCATTACAAGAAATAACATCCTTCACCCCCCTCCATGGTTGAGTATATTAATTTTCATAATGAACCTAGCTACTTTCACACTATTACCCAATCTACAAGAMTTGGGCACCTTGAATGAAAATCTTAATTATGAATGTAATAAACCTTTGAGGTTATTGGATGTAATATCAAGTTCAACTCTTGATTATAAGAAAATTCTAGGATGAGCTTTTTGACWCTTTATGTACTTTTCTAACAAATTTGGGCTTCAACAAATGTTCTTYAATGAWAYGAGGACAATGAAGGACTATATATTATGGTTTCCTCAACCATTACGTGGATGTGTTCATTGTTGGCAAAATGATTGACTTGCTYCCATAGGATGGTTGAAATAGTTAATTTTTTCCATTTACAGACAATCRGAAGAGAAGGGGAGAGCAATTGAAATTATGTTTTGGGACAAAAATTTGAAATATATAAATGTGTTGCTCCAAGAGGACAAAAGAGTCAACGACTATCTAAACCCAATTTCCTAGATATGGTCTTAATTATCATATCATGGTCCTACAAAGAATTGAAGATCAAAAGCACTCATTGGAATTCAAAGTACTCTAGAAGATCTCCCCTTTCCACACAAAATTCCAAATGTGAATAGTTGTAGGAGTTTCGTCCCACATAGAAAGATTCTTTGTCATCCATTGGAGGCCAAACGTCCTTGTCGACTTTCAAGGGTTAAGTTAGCGGATGGGTTCATTTTCCTAAAGATCCGTCTCCTAACACAATGCCACGAAACTGAGTCAGTTAACAGAAATTTTGTTTGGCAATCGCATTTGCATGACGTACCATCCAGGGTGAAACAACAACCCTAAGCCCTGGCGTCCTGGCGAAGGGCGGTGGACTAGTCCCTGGCTGATGAGCACGCAACTCTCGCCGGCTGGGTTCGGGAGCTAGCTTCACAGCAACGCCAACGCTTATGTCAGAGAAACAGTAACCGACCAGAATCTGAAACAGGGAATCGCAGTAGTAGGTGACATGGAGCTTGATTTGTTACTGGAAATTGCGTACCATTGCATTTCCTTGAATCCTCACGATAAACCATAGATGAGCAAAGTGGTCGAAACGCTGGAGCTTCTCGTCGAGACGTTGGGGTTGTCAACTACTAGCACATATATATCATTGAGGTCATCGGTGGAGAAAACTGTGAGAYTAGGTCCACAGATGGATASTTCATTTTYGAGACATGAGCGATGTCTTCGGATTGACTTAACTGGTATGTTTTGATTAGGAGAGCGATTTGTACATAAATTAAAGCAGAGGATTGAGAGATGCCGGAGAGAGTTATGCGCACGCAAAATGCGAGACTTTAAGTCAATATTTCTAAAGTAAAGTACTCTACTGTAGAGTTTCTGTATCTGTTCACAAGATCAACCGACAACGAGAAATTTTTGAGAATTTCTCACTTGGCGCTGGACAACGTACTGGATGAGACAACAGAGCATGCAAGTGATGACAACTGCAAAGCTTATTACGAGACTACGAGAGCCCTTACGTCTCATCTGCTAGCTGCGCCGGTTGCAACGTTACTCATGAACCAAACATTACGGCAATCGTCTCTCAACAATTATTATTGCTATCCTAACACTATCACCAAACGAGCCAGGATAATCTGCTCGTTCTGCTGCAACCTACAAGATGGACTTGATAGCTTAAAGCCTAGAAAATCAATGCGCTTGTGACAAYGCCTGAGCTCTATTGTTGCCTTGATCGAACTCCAAGTAATTCAACTCAAAAGAAACAAGATGCATACTACAAAGTGCTTGGATTATAGCCAGTGCAAGAGAAATCAAACCGTTTTATTGCAATTTCACATCATTAACGGAATCGCCACAGTCCGAGTGGCAATTAACAAGCRCAAAGGTCCTCATTAGCTGCACACTCATCGACAATGGACAAAGGCGTCATCTTCTTCTRAGAGAGACGATCAGCTCCAAGAGGACAATTCTAATCTAGCTAGTCGACAAGAAAATGTCAGACCTGCAATCTTGGCCGGGAGGACCAACGCCGCTTCGGCCTCCTCGCCCAAGAGGAATTAAATTGGAGGGCCACACAGCGCCAAGATATGATCACTCCATTTTTTTGGTTATTTCTTGGTTCCCGGCGACGCCGATGGTGAGGATTTTTCTCCGGTACCACTCGTCTCTCCCTGTTCTGCCTTCTTGGCCAATTTCTCCTGCAAGGCTTTCGCATCGCGCTCACGGCGTTGTTCCGGTGTTAAGCCATCGTCTCGCGCTTTGGTCTGCTTGGCCCGCGCCGCCGCTCGCTCGCGATCCCGCTCTCGCTGGTTCCCCCGCGTCATCTCACCAGCTTCAAACTACGCACGCGATCGATCGTGCGAACTCGATCGTACGTAGCCAACAAGTCAACCAAACCTGGGAGGAAAACACACACACACACACTAAGCCAAAGAATGGAATTCGCAGCAGCAGCGGTAGAGCCCTGGGCAGGTCCAAGCAGAAGGAAGGCAAAGGCTACCAGATGTAGTTTAATTAAATAAGCAATGTACAATCAGAAAAATGTGCGAAGCAACGTACAGGGAAAGACGACTTCGAGGTGGCTACAACTATCAGAATTGTGAGGCACGAGAATGGAGCCGGAGGCTTCTGAGTTCTGACACGATGAGAAACTGGCTACGGGGAAGACGAGCTAAGTGAAGAATTAAGCAGGTGAATTGAAGAAGGCGACGAGCCGATGAATTGAAGGCGGCGTCACTCTCTCTTCACCACGCTCAAGCCTTGCCTGCTACATATACTGTGCTCCACTGAGCCAACGCTAGCTTCTGGGGAGAGTTTCCTCGCGTACTTGTAAGCTTCGTTTGCTCTAGCACGCAGACGCAGCATCCCAGATTCTAATCCATGTACTTACACTATGAATGCCAATGGCTTCTACCAAGCATGCCCCTCCACTCTTTCCACTGAGCTCCGATGGYTGGCCCTGTCCTCTCTTCACTTCATTGCCACAAATTACGCTTGGCTGCATGCCACCTTTTTATTTGGAGAGATCGAGTGAGTGGCTTGGTTAATTACGATTGGTAACGTTCGTGGCGGTGCCCCAACACCGGCCCCAACAGGTCTGACCGGCCCCAACTGCTGCTGCTGTTGATGTMTTCTGGGGATCCCGAAAAGATGAGGATAGACCACTTCAATCTCCACCTGACTTCCTGACTTCCCTCAATTCCGACTGTAGCTTCCTGCAAGTATACTAGTTACGTACCAAGCCTACACTCCTTATTGCTTAGAAGTGAAGTGCTTAGTGCTTATTTCACAAGTGTGGTGCTGAATAACAAAGGAGGTGCTTAATGCTGCTTTGTATTCCTTAGGGTTGCTGGTTGCTTACCCTGAAAGTTTGTTAGTCATTTGGCATTGCTTTTGATAGTGTCCTTATTGCTTAGAAGTGAAGTACTTAGTGCTTATTTGACAAGTGTGGTTTAGGATGACAAGGTATGTGCTTAATGTTGCTTGCATTCCTTAGGATTGTTGGTTGTTGGTTGCTGGTTGCTGGTTCTTTAGCCATTTGGCATTGCTTTATTGTTCCTTGTTGTTTATTCAGTAAGCACTTGGTTCGTTTGATAGTGCTTTAGTCTAAGTGGGTACTGCTTTAAGGTTGCTTCTTCCTTATTAAGAACCAATTGACTGATTTGGGGTTGTTGCTTTGCTCATTCTGCAATGCTTATGTGCTACTTCTTACTTATTTTGTACTTCGTAAAATCATACAGGATCTCAGTCAAGTCTGAAGCACTCTGATAGGGGTTCAAGTGGCTCCATACAACGAAGTGCAAATCCTATTTTGGGAGGCTGCAGCACAGCCACAGCAGGACCGAGTAGGTTGCCATCCTTTGTGAGTATCACTCCATCTGAGGAACCAACCACCACTGACATAGGGCTTACATTTTCAAACTCAAGGCTACAAGAAGTAGATTCTCTTGTGAAGGATCACAAAGGCAATCGGAAGGCAAGTGAGGTTCATTCTCTTCTAGAGGATCACGAAGGTTATCGGAGGGACAGTAAAGTTCATTCTCCGGTGAATGATCATGAAGGCAATCGGAGGCCAAGTGAGGTTGAAGGCATCACTGAAGCTCCAGGTACGTACATTATTGCCACCTTGCTATGGATTTGGATACAATAGAATGCAAAGAGAAATGCTAGTCATACTAATGGAGTCATTCATTGTGCATATTTCTGATAGAAACCGTGGTGGTGGCGTCTGAAACACTCCAGTGCGGGGGGGTTTTCGTCGGATCTTAATTGATTTTGGACGGGACTTAGGGGAGGCAAGACTTGTTTCTTTCCCTCTTTAGGTTTGAGGCTTGCGGCTGCTATTCGTTGATTCGTGTTCTGGCTTATTGTGTTTGTGCAGCAAATTCAGAACTTGGTAGTGACTCTGAACTTCTTAACATTCTAAAGCTTAGAGGTGCACTCTTGAAGAGAGCTGCAGATCTGCCATTTGACGATGTAGATGGGAGGAAAAAGCTAGCTCTCAACAGCTTGTCCGAAAAAAATGTAGAAATGGCAAGCGGTATTGGGTGTAACGTTGAATCAACTGATCAAGAAACGATAGATTGTAGGCCTCTGAATTCAACGTTAGAGAAGGGTAAGGCCAAACCAAAGAATATTAAGAGAAAGGGACGTGATCCTATTTTGCGTACAGCTACAGTTAGAGTTGCTACCCGAGCGGAGACAAGAAAAAGATAACGCAGCTCTGTATTTTTGGTGGTGAAAATTCAAGCACCGAGGACTTTYTCAGCAATTTCAGTCTTTGTTTTTGGCTTAGGCAAGTCACTGATT
>VACF01000405.1:0-69240 GCA_006891605.1 Pleurozium schreberi | reverse complement strand
TTGTTTGAATGCCCACTAATATGTAATTGTTCAAAAATCTAGATATTTATAGGGTAAGCTTTTGGTTACATGCTCATCCTACCATCTATAATCTCTCACAATTTGGTGTAACATGCACTTATGACAAGCTATAACATATCACATAGAATACAGGCAATCTTCCATCATCATTGCACAACTTGGAGTAACATACTCCTACAACCTATAACATAAAGCATGCAATATCATGAATTTACAACTATGTGTAACAAGCACCCACTACAAGCCTTAGCATAGAGCATACAACAGCTAATCTCTCATTCTTATTGCACAAATTGGTGTAAAATGCAACCATAAGGTCAAGGTATTCACTTTTGAAGTGATCCAAATATGACCTTAAATGACCATGCCTRTGGGATGTTACTAACTTTACACATGGCACAAAATGGTTGCAAAATAATAGAGTCTTTAATTAATAGATTTGGATGTTTTTCAAGGCACTTCAAACATGCACCTATAGAACACATTTAAGAATTCTTCAAGTCTTGACTTGAAAACTTACAAAACTTAGAAAAAAACCTTGATGATATAATTTTTTTTTTAAATTTACAATTTTGATTTGTCAACATGTGATAAATAATGTCTAATTGTAATTTTGACTCTATCTATGCACATCAACTTAAGTGAATGGTTTTAAATCTTTCTACCTACAAGTGGTTTATTCTAGTTATTTTCTAAAGCAACTTTGTTGAAATTTGTTGCAAATCATCAAACACTACATTCTAGCCACCAAWAAACAACAAAAATATTATGCCAAACTTGCAAGAGATAGTAGCCCACACCAAATTTTTTGAACCATCTTAGAAAAAATGAAAAATGCAAAACAAAAGTTGGCATTAAAGAAGTGCACCTATACTAACATCAACTAAGCACAAATTCCAATATAAAACATATATTATTCTTATTGGATATTATTGGCAAGTGAAAAAAGACATAAGCATATTTTAACCCCTAAATGATTTTGACTATGCATTAGATGTTTTTTCAGCCCCGCAAGAGCCTGTTTCAGGGCTGTTCCCTGAAACTGTTCCCTGCACAGGGAACCAACGACTACTAGTCTAAAATTTTGAATTTCAAAATTTTTTTATTTTTATTTTTTTTATTCAGAAATCTTAGAAAGTATAAAGAAACTGAAAACTGATTTAAAAAATTATTTTTTAAATAATTAATAAATAATTAAAATAATTAATTAATTAGTATTATCTGACGTGGCAGTCTTTGTGCCACGTCAAACTGCCTACGTGGCAGAGTTCCCAGAGTTTCCAATGTGTTCCCATAGCCCGGGAACTCGCAGTCTTCTAGACGGTCCAAAAAACATCTAATGGTTTTCAGTAAAAATGCTCCAAAAGTGACCTTTCTAATACAAGTTCCAAATTTTAGGAAAAAAAACATTTTTTGACACATGTAACCGTAGGATCTATAGTACGCTGGTTTGAAAAGATGTGAGAAAATATTCAGAATTTTCCACCATGTAGATTGCAAGATATTACCATTTCAATTGACAAAAAACATTTTTTTGGCCCTACGAAGAACCGGGCAGTTGCACTTCACAAGCTCACATTTGTATGAAAAAATGTTCAAAATGGTGGTTCCTCTTTGGATTCATTCTTAAAAGCAAGTTGGTTGCATGCTTGAAAATTTCAAATGATTTGGAATTGTACAACATATAGGAAAAAAATAGTAAGTAAACAGCAATAGGTAATGATTAAAATAAGGAAGTAGAAAATGACTTAAAATACTAAATTGTAAACAATTTGTTTATGGAATTGAAAAATGCCAATCCCAATGGTCAAAATGTTGTAATAAACAATTTACACCTATGCTATTATTTTTTTTTCAAAAGTATTAAAAAAAAAATTAAATAATGGATTTCAAACATTTTTATAGAGTAGAGATTCTATAACTACTTGCAAATTATCCCAAACTAAAACTCCTCATAACTTTTGACTCAATGATCAAAATAGAATAATTCACAACTTTCCGCTAAGATATAAATCTAAAGAACCAATTTCAAATTTTTATTTTAAAAAAAAAAAGTTTTAAAGAAATTTTTTTGCTGCCCGAGCTGATGCTGAGCAATGAAAACTACATATTATGCAATAACTTTTTAACTATGTAGTCAAAAGTTATGAAAATTGTTGAACCTTAAAGATACTCCTTGCGGTCCAAAATGACCCTAAACTACCCCGGGTGATGGCTCAAATGGTAGGAACCACTGAGTGCATCCATGAGGTTGCCGGTTCAATTCCCATGGTGACATGGTCTCATGGTGGTCTTGTTCATGTTCCTCCTCTTGTGTCTTGAAGGAGATGCCGGTAGTGTGTAATTCCAACAAAAAATCCAGTTGCCATGGTTGTGCCGTGTCAATCCTGCAGCGGCCTTCATTGGTTGGTTGTATTGCTGCGATCCTCATAGGTCGTATATTTCAAAAAAAATAAAAAAAAAGGGTACTCCTTGGGAAAATGTTGTATGAAAATTTCAAAAAAATTAAATTAAAACTCCATTTGTAGTGAGCTGCCTGCAATCGCTATGTTGCCAAAAAAAACGCAGTTTGAGCATTTTAGGGGTTAACCCTACAACATCTAATTAGACAAAAAGTTCCACACAAATGACTTTCAGAGAAGCAAAGATTGCACTTGTTCATTAAAAAGAAATGACTACCTCTTGGTCATAGGCCTCATCCTTCCAAGGTTGACATGCATACTATATGAAAAAGATATGAAAATTCAAATAGTATTGTGGACGGGAGTACCAAAATCAGCACTACGACCTCACGTTCTGCTCGTGCATATCTTGTAGCTGTGAGATGATCATGTGTTCTGCTTATGGGTCTACACAAGTGACCTGGGTGGCTAGACCAAAAATATTTGTTGAAAGTTGACAACATTTCTACCTACAAAAGAATAGGTGTTCTTATCATTCATACTAGGAAGTCACATTTTGAGCTTGAGGACTTTTTCTTGAGAAGATATTCATACTACTTTGCTTTTCCCATGAAAGGTTTGTAATCAAATATATGCACCTTCCACGTAATACAAGAAAAGATAAATTTAGATAGGTAGTCATAACTAAAATAACCTATAGAAGTTCTTAGTAATTATTCCAAAAAAAATTATAGATTTTCTTAGTATGTTTTTCTTGACACCTACAAATGTAGCTTGCTGCAAAAATATCTAGTATATATTTTTGCCTAGTAATATAAAGAATTTAAGCTAAAGGTCCATATTAGGTACATTTAAAATCAACATTATTGAAAATTCATTGATTAATTATATTTATTTTTAATGTTCCAAAATACATATTTATATAGTAAATCTGTAACTTTTTTGCAAGTGCCATCTAGATTGATTAATAACAAGAATAATACTCAAATACTTCTAAAGTAAACCATACTCAAATACTTCAAAAATAATTATAGATGTAGTTTCTTTATTATATGAATTTTTATAATTGCACGTAAAAAAAACTTGTTATGTACAAGTAGATGGTGCCAAATATGATAAGTGTGAATAAACAACAATAATGATGGAGCAATGATTTTGTGAGTGCCTAACTCAAGTAGACTCATTGTTATATCCAAAAATATGAATGAGGTAAAACTCACCTCTAATTTACACTAACATACAAGCAAAGCTTCAAAAGACACTACCAAAGCCCAAAGTCAATTGCCCACAATTTAAAAGTCCCCCATAAGCCTCTTTGGCACTCCAAGCCTTCCAAACTATTCCTTGCATCTACTTACTTGCAATTGACAACAAATAACACTCTTACACGCCACAAATAACAAACCTCTAGTGTAAATTTAACTAAACTCATCTACACACATGACACATCAATTTAAATGAAGGAATTTTTTGGTTGTCTCTTCATTCCAAAATACTAGCATTAGATGTTTTTTGGACCGTCTAGACTGCGAGTTCTCGAGCTGTGGGAACACATTGGGAACTCTGGAACTCTACCACGTATGCAATTTGACGTGGCACAGAGACTGCCACGTCAGATAATACTAATTAATTAATTATTTTAATTATTTTAATTATTATTATTATTTTTAAATTGAAAAAAAAAAAAAAATTTAAATCAGTTTTTAGTTTCTTTACACTTTCTAAGATTTCTGAAAAAAAAGAATTTTTTTTTTTTTTTTTGAAATTCAAAATTACAGACCAGCAGTCGCTGGTTCCCTGTGCAGGGAACAGATTTAGGGAACAGCCCCGAAACAGGCTCTTGCGGGGCTGAAAAAACATTTAATGTTTTTTTGTTTTTTCCATGGGCCTCAAATTACTACTCCTTTTAAACAATGTACTTCAATCTTGATTTTAGAAGTGAAGATGATTAATTTAGTTCATTAGCTCAACTTAAAAAATGAATTGTATGATGCTTAGTTTATTATACACTTTACATATCAGAAAATTCTAAAAACTAAATTTTGTCTAGAATATTGAAGGTGACTAGATAATGAGCAAAAACTTTGCAAATCATGCGCCTTTTAAGCAATATGTAAATTTTTTATATTTTATTAAATTACCTTGATTTGATTGTTTTTCTATATGACATAAAACTTTTATGAAAATTTCAATTTTTTTTACACAATTTGTAAASTAGGAATGCTTCAACTTCCTTGAAGTTTAGTTAGTTTTTATGAATACAAAATCCAATCTTTTGGCAATTGTATAGACTTACTTTTCATACTTCAAAGATTCATTTGATTATGATATACACTAAAAAATTTTACCAATTGAAATCCTTAATATTAGCATTTCTACAAAAAAAAAAAGACTAAATTTTCAAGGATGAAGGGAGTAGTGAATTCCGCCTTAAAAAAATTTTGAACCCAAGAGTTGATAACATAAAGCTTCTATAGAATAAGTTATACCTTGAAAAATGTAATCTAGAAATATGGTCTTGAGAAAATGTCTTGAGAATATGGTCTTTTTTTTTTTGAATTTCATGTTTTTAAGACTTTCAAGTCTACAATGGTAGAAAAATCTATGTCATAAACTTTGCAAAAAATTAACCCAATTTTTCTCAAAACCGTTTTTTGTTGACTCCATTTTCCATATTCTACTAGTGTGCCCTGTGCCGTTGCCACAGGCAGAATTAAAGTAAAAGTAATTTTCTAATTTTTTAAAACCAAAAATAATTCAAAAATCAATAACTTTCACCCCGTAGGTCGGAACGCCACGAAACCAAGCCCGTGCACCTTTCCTTGCCGAGAGCTTTCCGACGGTACCGAGCAGGCCACCGGCGGAGTACGGTCCGGGAGATCTCAACGCAGCAAACAAACAAACAAACAAACAAAAGAAAACAAAAGAAAACAAAAGAAAACAAACAAACAAACAAACAAACAAATAAACAAACAAACAAACAGCAGCCTGATTTAAAGGATAGATTTTTCATTTTTTTTCATTTTCCATGGAATAAGTCCATTTTCCGCGAATTTCAAGTTGCAAACAGAGTACTTTAGTGGAGTGGTGGATCAAGTAGTTCTCCAATTGCTTAGGGTTCCGCTAGCGATGGCGATCAGCTAGTTAATTGCTCTGCCATTACAATTGTTGCTTTAGGGTTTAAGCTTCTAAAACTGGATATGGTGTCATGGAAGTACTGAATTCTCGTGGAAGTGGCGGATTTAGTGAGCTAGATTTTGCGAATTGTCGTTCACGGGCGTGAATTTGTGAGGCTTCGAACCGGCGGTGAGATAGATTCGGAGAATCATCGCCTTGTGTCCGTAAAAGGCTTCTGGATTGATGGAAATTGGTACCTCAAGCTGCGACATGCGTTCAAAATCTAGGTTCGCATTTGTTACAATATCATSGCGAGCTTGCTGAACTTTGTCGTGCTTCTGTTTTGGCAATTTCGAATTCGTGTATCTTTTGGGTAGCTGCTATCCTAYTTCCAGTGAGTGTGTGACAAACGCGCAAAGGTTTCTGATTTTCGTTAGTCTCTCCGGAATCTCTTGGATTTTGCAATCCTACTGTAGGCTCGATGATCGATTAGGGTTTGAGTTGGATGCTCCGACTCCGTTTTTGTTTTTGAWATTGACGACGTCCAAGTGCGGAAAGAGTTGCTGTGAGGTGGACATGACGATGTCCGGAAAGAACGACCTCCRTATTAGAAGAACGACCTCCACGAGTATATGCTGTGGAATTAGAAGGTGATCGTTTAGAAGGTACTACTATGCACTGGTTTCTACACAGGGAGCTATGGCGCATGTGTAGCTAGTTCTTTACCATTTCAAAGCCACACGCATCGGGTGCCGCAAAGCCCCGCAGTTGAGCACCATGGGGTCCTCTGCCATGGACGCTATGCAAGTCCTCTTCACCGCTTTCGACACGGGGATGTCGAGCAAGTGGAGAGAGGAGGATCGGTCTTGGCGGGATGAAGACCGGGTGTGGCGATGTGAGGATCTCGATTATAGACGAGAAGAAAGGGAATGGCGGGAGCAAGAAAAAGATATGCGAGAGTTGGAGCTCAGGTWCTTTTTTGTATCTCCCTCTTCCTGTGCTTCAGACATGTGCTCTTAGGGTCTAAGACTCATAACATCTGCAGTTTGTCACTGAATTGATGCTTTTGTAAGGCAAGGGAAATAGACACAGATGTTGGATTCCTTGTGCGATTGATGAAAGGACTCAAGTGGTTTAAATGAACGAATTAAGGTAGAGGATCCTATTTGTGTCACTTTCAGCATTTTAACCAATATGTGAGGTGTGCTTTCATTGGGAGATCAGTAGAGAGTCTTGAAGAAACTACTTTGGGTGCATCTGCCTAATCTGTTGAGATCAACTTTTTATTATTATGTGTGGTTTTCTTATGCTATTTCAAAGTGGGAGGTTGTAGGCCACAATAATTGACAGTAGGCAACCCCACTTCCATTTGAATATCAGTGGCAATAGACAAGTCATGCTTGCACCTTTTGCTAATTGAAGGCCAACCGAGTGTATGAATCGATGAGTTTCAGTTTGTAGCTGGGGTCAGTATAGGTGGTGATAACACGTTTGTCATGGTTTCGTGTCTTCTACCCTACAATGCTGATCTTCTGCAGCTTGTATTTTTGAGCCACGTATGGAAAGTAGCACGCGTTGCAGCTCTGTTACTTGGACTGCAGACCTGCAGACCCTTTTTCAATACCTGGAAGTCATTTTGTGCTTGGGCCAGATGATGTTACCAGTATGTTGCGTAACTTGACCCTTTTATAGTTTTCGTTCATTGTGGACTTGTATGGTCTGCCATTCGACTGGCACCTTTCACCCGTTGAACAGACTACACTCTGACATTCCGTTACATTTGCTCCTTCAACTGAATCAACTCAGATTGACGGCTTTTATCAATCCAGTTCCAGAGGGTGGACTGTCGGAGACTGTAAACTATCGATTGCTGTCCTTTTTATATTGTCTGTATTTTAAAACTCTTGCCTTGATTTTTGTGGTTCCATTAATTCTCACTCTCTGATATTTGTGGTCAAGCTTTGGTCACTGACTAAGGTAGAAGCACCCATTAAGGTAGGAGGTCCATGAATGGCCCATGTAAGGGCTGAAGTGAATTTTGGCAAGGTGTAACTGCTTGAAATAATTTTCAGTAAATTCCTTGAAAGACAAGTGAAATTGGCATCTAACCGAAGTCGTTTTATATTTTTTGGAGCTCTGTGGAATTAGTTATGAATTTTTGAATTTGCAGAAAAGTGCATTTCAATGGGCATTAAAATGGACCACCTCCTCAAATGTAGACTGCTTGTACATTGGAAAGTTCAAAATGTACCTCTAGAGCATGTTCCATTTTAGAACCCGCTCCATTTTAGGACCTCCTACCTTACCTCTGATTTAACCCTTGAACGCCGAGGTGGACATTTTGTGTCCTCCGGATGACAGAGAATCAAACCGTGTAGGATAGAATTGCAACTTTTCATCCTCAATATAAGGAGTGGAAAAGGAAGATCTTTTCTAGTAACTACTTTGACTTCCAATGAGTATGTTTAGCTTTCCAAAGTAGATGATGTCACACAGTATCAAAAATGCATGATTTCCACGGACACCGGTCCGTCGTTCAAGGGTTAAGCATTTTTAGCATAGTTGGAGGCCTGTTTTCCTAAAATGAATGCTTTTCAGTATTGGCATCTGAAAATCATGAATTTTCAAAAAATATGTTAAAATTTTTGGATGAGGTATCTATTTTTTATGAATTTTCAAAGTCAAGCTCACTAGTGCACCTAAATTTGCAGTCCTAGTAAATTTACCTTGATTCTCACACCAAAATCTTAAAAAATCAAAGCCCACCAACCATGGGGATGGTTCCAAGGTACTTTTGAGGACATTTTCAAGGGAACTCTAATGTTGAACTATGGAATATGGATACACCGAAAAGAATGGGTGCTCCTACCTTAATTGCTGCCCTATTTCTACAACAGATTCTTGCCTAGAATGTATTGCTTTTATTCATGTGATGAGTGGTTGAGTTGGGTACATCCATATTAAACTGTTTGAAAATACATTGTTGATTAATTAGTGTCCAAAACCTGCATGTTAATTGAATTTGGAATTTCCCTTTTGGTGTTCAACAAGACTCAACCAAAACTACAAAAAATAATTCTATTTTTCAATTGTTATTTGAAAAGTTTACAATTTTACAAGGAAAAATGAGCTCTAATTGTAATTATTTTGAACCTATCTATGGTATGCCTATTTGCAATGTTGAGCACTTTTAGATAGTTCTACCTTAATTTATTGGCATTGTCAAAATTAACACTTCTTGTAAAACCATTTATTTAAGTTAAGATGTACTATATATTTCATTTGAAATGTGCTTCATATTTTTAGTTTAAAAACTTGAGTTTTAAATTCATATATCATTTGCCAAAACCTCTACTACCATATTACTACCAATATTTTTAACTAATGTATAAAAATGAAAAAAAACGATCATTATATTTTGGAATAGAAAGAACTTACTCCCTTTGTCCCAAATTGATTGTCCACAATTTTGTTGGTATTTTTTTGAACCAATATCATTGATGACAATGTGAAAAACATAATTTAGAAAGGTCCCAAATTTTAAATTGCTAGAATCAATGACAAACATTGCATGTGTTCATTGCAACCTAAATAGAATGAGCTACAAAGAAGTCTCCATATGACCTACTCAAAACATTTTAAAAGAACATGACATTCAAAGTGAACAATCATTTCGGGACAGAGGTAGTATCACAAGTTTCACCCCAAGCTTTTAAATGATAGTCTTTCTTTTACAAGAAAAACAAGGCATCCCTTGGCGTTCCCCCTAATGTGCCAAAATTCCCCGTCATGGGAGTGTTGCCCTTTGCTAACAAGGCCCGTAAAATACAACATTTAGGAACTTCATGAGTTGGTTTTCTTTGCACCACACTCATAATGTTGTGTTATTGCTCTTTAATCCTAAAAGTCCAAGTGGTCTTTTTTGGCAACATAGAAAATTTTGGCATTTTTCAATTCTATAACTAAATTATCAACAATTTAGTAGTTTGAATCATTCTCTATTTTTTTCTACTTACTACTTTTTTTCCTATATGTTGCATAGTTCCAAATGATTTGAAAATTTTTAAACATGTATCTAACTTGTCTTGAAGAAAGAATTCAAAGAAGAACCACCATGAACATTTTTTCATACAAATGTGACTTTGGGAAGTGTAGCTACCTTGTTTTGTGTAGGGCCCCCAAAAAGATTTTTGTCAATTCAAATGCTAATATTTTACAATCCACATGGTGGAAATTTTTGAATTTTTTTACAAATCCTTTGGAACTAATTTACTACAAGAATACAAGATCCTACAATTACGTGTGTTGAAAATTGTGTTTTTTTTTCTAAAATTTGATGCTTGTACTACAAATGGCATTTTTTGGAGCATGTTTGGTGAAACCGACATAGTCAAGGATCTTAAGGGTTTATTTTTTTTTATTGTTGAAAGCTATTATTTAATTGAAAATTGTTGGACCCCTTGAAGTGAAATTTGCTTGTGAATTCTACAATACAATTGAAGGGATATTCTAACCTTCATGACATTTTAAGTTTCTTCAATTTTGACCTTGAAAATTTATAGAAATCACCAAAAAATATTCCAAAATGATGCTGATTCTTTGAAATTGTATGATTTTCATATTTTTCTACATGAAAAAGAATACCTCTAATTATAATTTTGACTCTATCAATGCACATTAGCTTAACCCCTAAAGGACCAAGCTGCATTTTTTTGGCAACATAGCAATTTTGGACAACTCACTACAAATGGAGTTTTTATTATTTTTCTTTGAAATTTTCATGCATGCCTAAAGAGTGGATTTAAGGCACAACAATTTTCATAGTTTCTAACGACATGGTTAAAAAGTTATTGCATGATATAAGATTTTGTTTGAACTTTGGACAATCCGGGCACCTCAAAAATCTTCTTTAAAAATCACTTTTTGAAAAACTAAAAATTAGAAATTGATTCTTTACAATTATATATTCGTGAAAAGCTTTGAATCATTCCATTTTTATTAATAAGATAAAAGTTATGAGTAGTTTGAGTTTGCCGATAGGTATGGTTTTCAGAGACTCCATACCTACAGTAGTTTGACTTGAAATGAGTTCTTTTGAATTTTGTAATGCCAACTGTTCCCACGGTTTTAGAAATGATGATTTCCACAAGGTCCCCCGCGTCCTTCTAGGGCTACCTCATTCTCCGTATATCTCCACTTTTGCACTTCATACAATATGAAAAAAGAAGCAGAGCAATAAATTGTGCCTACAAACTAGGGCCCACATGATAATGTTTGGGGTAAAAATAAATAAAAGCCCCCTATATTGAGCCGTCACTAATGTATGTTCTTTAACCCTCTCCAGCTAATTTGGGGTCTCTGATTACAAATATGAATTCAGAAATTGCAAAAAAAAAATTGTGCAAAAAATAAAACATTCCTGCGTTTTCCCCAGCGGTAAATCTACTGCGGGGCCCAGTTCGTGGGCATGGTTTATTGCTCTGCAAAAAAGAAGCCCTGGTTGGTTCCCGTAACCACTTCCGGCCATCTTCTCTCCCCCGCTTCAGCTGAACGGAGCTTCTCGGGTCCACTTGAATGCTTCAAGGCTGGTCGTTTTTCTTGGCGTTCAATTTCAAAACTGTGTTGGCGGGTGCAAGTGGTGCTGCACAAGAAGCTGGTAAGGAGCGATCGGGTTGTGGATGCGCCTCGGAGGAGCACGCGTTGCYGATCGGCCATGGTGACAGGAAGACTTTGCTAGGGTTCGACTTCTCGCTTCCTCCCTCCTTTCTGGTAAGTAAACACAAGCCTTTTCCGTTTTCGTCCACAATTTTCAAGTGGTGGTGCTTCTAGATGCCAGCATTGTTGTCTCTATTGTGAGTTAGAGGAGGGAGAGAGGGGTGGGATTTTGGTGGACGATGTCTGTACCTCAATGGAAGCAAGTTCTTCAAAAAAAAATCGGGTCCTCCATCAGACCAGTCTATAACGAACGGCTTGTTGCTAGTTTCCGTGGATTGTTCAGTTGTTTCGATGCCGGTGAAGGCTAGCTTTACGAAACAGATAGAGACCGCTTTACTTCTGCGGAGCATGTACAGCACAAACCTCTGGTTGCAAACAATTCAACTTTCTAAAGCCAACCAGAAAGACTGGGTTGATTTTCCTCCTTACACGTTTCCTTTACCGCACACTCTATCTGTCCCCCGGCTGTGTTAGAACCGCTGTGAATGTTCCTGTCCAAGTAGTCGGACCCCCCGGTCTGCAGCAATCAGAAGGAATTAGGGTTTTTCTTGAGGATGTTGCTGATGAGGGCAGATCGTTTGAATTTCATTTCCTGGTTATTTTATCGTTATTGTTCTAGAATCAAATAGTGGCTTCCCAATTTCCCCAGTTGCTGACCGTGATTCATGGTATATACAAATTCTAGTATTCTCCCTGGTACTGGGAAAAAATTACGGTGCGTGAAAGAGTCTAGAACTCTAGATCCGTCCGACTTTGAGGTGCAGTTGGTGCAAAATAGCATCCCGGGTGTGGACGGTTGGGCTCCACAGGAAGTGCATATCCACCGCCTCTACCAGTTTCTGCGAAGGTATTTGCTCCTGCAGGAGGGGACTCATATCGCGGAACCCGCCGTTGAAGCCGCCGTTGTTAGAAAAGTAGGCGCAGTTTTCTTCCTACAAGCCGCTCTTTTGCTTTTTTGAGGAATTCAATTACGGACTTCGCTGTCGAGGTTAGGCCCTCGTGCATCTAAGTCTATCTTGTGCGTAGAARCGCCCTGTTTTAATCTGTGTTTGAGCTTGTCGAGAAGTTCTTTCAGGGTTTGGTGTGTTCTGACAATGCTTGTTGCGTAGACTTAGTTATCAAGCTGGATGTTTTGTGCGTCAAGTGTGTTTACGCGTAAATTTTACTTCGATGGATTTATGTTTTGCTTTAGGTTTTGAAGGTGGGCGAGCTCGTTGAGCAGTTCTTCGCGAAATGTTGGTTATATGATAAGCTAATGAATCTCCAAAACGTACTTAATAGAATATATCACGCGTCGTCACATAGAAAATCCAAACTTAAGGAGTTGAAAAATGGTGAGGAAATAAGGTGTTTACTAAAATATACCTCTCAAAATGTATGATCTCCATGAGATGCCGGCTATGGGAGACGTCTTTTTCCCCCATTTAGTGAGGCGAAACAGCGCTGACACGACTGCTTGTGTTAGGAAGAAAAACGCTTGCAGCAACCTTGGTGCTGGAAAGTTCGTCAGCCTCTCTCCAAATTTTGAGGTTTTGTATCTGTACTTCCCCATCAAGCAGAAATTCAGACTTCACTTCAATACAACGAACCACCAAGAATCCGATTGGGGGAACAAAGTGAGTCACATCCCTCAATATGACATTAAGGTAATGATTATTGTGTTCAGTCATGTCGAACTTATATAAACTGGTAATTTTTTCCAGTATCTTAATTAATAAACGCTTAACATTCTAAATAGATCGACTGTAATATCTGGGCCAACGCTCTCTCGGATAGAGTGGCAGTTATAAAGCATAAGTAACTCAATAAATCAGATCAGCTCTACAAGGAAGTTGCGGTGTATCCGGACTTCTTACAACATCAGCAAGGTGAAAGAGTGGACTTACGCTTCTAGAAGAGCATAGGCTAGGTACCAGAAGGCAATGTATAAAACAGTCTTGCCAGTCGTTTCTTTGGCGAAACATGGCTTGCATAAAGGGCCTGGACGCGCGTCCTCCTTTAGCGATCCATAATGAAAACCGATGCTTCTCTTTCGTTTCTTTTCTTTGACTGCAACTTGAAGGTCAGAATATGAGAATTCATAAACAAGTATCTTGCACGAGCATCTGAAAGACTTTACAAGGATCCTCGACTCAAAGATTTATTTGAACTACCCGCTTCATCCCCATCAGACATTGGAGGACTAGGTACCTCTTTGACCTGAACATCCCAGAATGTGCAGAAATATATCGAACAAATTCAAGATTCGGGGATTTGTTTGTGAGTTGAGATGTTTACGAATGCTTGACCCGCTCTCAGGTGAACGGGAACTCTCAGGCTCCTCTTCTGCCACTCCCGGTGCCGCCTCCGGAGACTGCAGCAACCATCTCAACGTCTTCTTCCTTCCTTCCGACCCAATCGACTGCTGCTTCTCGTCACAACGCATGCATTTTTGGACGACGAGACTAGGGAGTTTATCACTGTGTGAAGTTGAGGCTGTCGGCCCTCCATCTCGAGAAGAGCCCGACATCATCTCGTTCTCTGAAAATCAAACCTGCGCCAAACCTATTGTCATATTCTATCCTTCATTTGTRGCAAAAACCTTGCATTTTATTCCAAAAAGGTATGAAAATATTAGGAATGATTCAAGAGCTCCTATCGATAATAAAAAACCGAACTGAATCTCCATAAATGCCATCATGAGCAGGTGTAAATCTTCAAGATTCGCTTCAATCGACTACTTTATTTGATGTAAACCCAAGTAAATTGCAATAGGATACTCATCATGTATGCCTCACTACGAAAGAGCCTCTTCCGTGCAATAATTTGGTGGAAAACTGTACCTGTATTCCAGCAGCACTCGGGAGCGACTCGACTTACTGAAATACAAAGAAGACTTTACACATCATTGACTCATCATTCAAGTTGAAAAGGAATATCGAATGTTGCCGTGGCATAGTTAAAACCTAACTTATAAGTTGCACGATTTCATAACCCCGTTTAACTCCTAAATTAGGTTACGGGTAAATGAAATATTCTCCCTCTCCGGTTTCCAATAACAACAACAATGTGAACGTTTCTTTAATATGTCATTCGCACATGCACATGTACTTGAAGCTTAAGAACCAAGAGCTTCTAAAAACAGGATAGGAAAAACGCAGTGCATGAAAATCAAGAATGCAGTAGAAAAAATCTGAGAACGAGAATACTCTGCGAGCCAGTAACAGCTCCTACAAGAAACTGCCATTCAGCAGAGAAAATGCTGCCAAGACGAATGAAAGGAAAAAATCGGAAGCTAACTTACAACGGCAGTCGTTCGAGAATGTCGAGAAGTCTGTCCCCGTTAGCAATTGAACCGGATACACCGATTTTCAAAAAACTGTTGCTCGAAGAATCAAAAACCACTGAGTGAATGGCGGCAGCAGCCAAGAGGACAGCCGAAAGCTCCGGAAAATTAAAWTAAAAGAACAMATAACCATATCAAGAAATCTCAAACATTGCAACACCGCAACAGACCAAATTAATCAATTGCCACAAGCATAATGCATTGCATATCACATGATGCTCCATGAGAGGACGATGATCGATCGACTTGCCCGGGGGAAATTAACTAACTAACTTAACATTGTACGCTGAGCAGTGGCTTTGCTCTCCACCGCAAGTATGCCTCAACATCTCAAAATTTATTGCTTCTGTGGAATCCATATAGAACAAATTCGCTCGACAAAATCGCAAACTGAATTAGACTGRAAGAAGAAGGACGATAACAGAAGGACGCTCCGGACGGAAGAAGTGCCTAAAACCGCGAGAGCTGTGTGAATGCGGCTAATCCTTGACCCTAATAATTCTGTGAAAATACGAACTCCGTGGTCTGTGGAGGGTCCGAGGGAGACTTGTGACCCCCTTATTGCCCCTCTTTTTACCCCTGGAGAAAACACTGGATTTTTTATTTGCCACACACAATAAATTTGCAAATTCTTGAATTCATATTTGCAATCAGAGGCCCCAAATTAGCCGAAGAGGGTGAAGAAATTCAAAATTAACCCAGCATTAAATAGGGGGCATTTTTACATCTACCTTTTGATAGGGCAATAAAAGGGTCAATCCTCCCTGGCCTTTATGAAGGCTGATCAAACCAGTCAACTGCTTTGATGAAGGTTACCCATGAGAGTTCTTGAATTTTCATTCAAGATTTTGGATGGATTATGAAAATTTTAACCTCAAGAAATTTTTAATAATCCCATTACTGTAGTGAAGTTCTTTACAATACATAGAATGTGGTGTTTTATGAACTTAGTGAAGCAAATGATCTTTGAGCTTAGTGTGGTTGTACTTAAGAACTTTTGTGACTACTATAGTTCTAACAAGATGTATTTCATCCTTGGTATGTTTTATCATCCACTAGGTGAATGATGAATGTTTTGAAATGTGTGTTGCATTTGATTGAAATTCACCAAGGAAGTTTTTAGAAAAATCATGTGATAAGGTGAAAGCACCCAAAACCGATCATTTAAGCAATTCAGCATATCTAAAGGCAATTTTTTCTGAAAATAATATTTTTGTAGTATTACTTTGCACACTCTCTGGTAATGAACCTAAATAGTCAGGCCATATTTGTGAGGACAAATTCCTAATTAACAGACGATAGGACATGATAACACGAACACTTGACTGCAAGTACAATCCATGAATAGCCCACCAAATCGTWATGAACCCTCAATATTTCATATGGTCTACAAAATTACATCAGATCWAATCTCGCCAGAGGAGACCTGAAAGTACCATGAAAAATGCAAGTGCACCACCGAGCAGCATCAGCGCACAACTTTCAAATACATGGCGGGAGGTATCAAAGTAAGCCGTCTCGCCCAGATGGTGCCAGGGGTCTACGAATAATGAGATTATGAGAGTGATAACAGCCATAACGGGCGTAAGATAACTCATTGCTGCGAACGGATTGCTCAAACCTGATTGTTCAAAACAAGCAACATTTAGCCATTTTGTCGGAGTAGTAATATTACTACCTTTCTACAACTCGTGAGCTCAAATTTCGCGGATCAGCAGCCSAGGAACCGATGTCAAAAAACTCAAYCACGRTGCTKCTTACTTAAAGACCTTACAGATCCTTCTCCCAAGACTAATGGAAACAAAGACACTAAAGTGAGTACATGGTGGGTGATACATACCATATTCTTCTTTCTGTATTTGTTGAGTGGTGAGTTCCACAATTCAGATGCAGAAATAGTTGTCACACAAACCAAGTCACTATTCAGATAATTGAAACCTCGTTCCATTCATTAAGTGCCAGCGGAAAAAAAAAAAAAAAAAAAATCAATTTACCAAGATTGCTCAACATATGCCAAACATATATACCATTTTGTTTCTAAAATGCATTAAATGAAAATATGAAAAGACACAAGATCAGAGGCCATAAAATTAGAAGTGGCTGTAGTACCTGCAAGAGGAGCTGTGTCAGGGTCCATCGAAAACCCGACATGACAGTTGCCAATAACACAAGAATGAAACCGTGAACTTCAAATTCTGTTTCCTTTGCAACTGCATCACGCATGATATGTCAGGTATAGAAAGGGCGCCCAGCATATGCAATCGCTTGTAAAATTTTACAACAAAAGTAAGGAGGGCCTACCAAAACCAGACATACAAAAAAACTTCAACTTATACGAGAATGTAATTGTCAGCAGAATGAAAGCAGATAATGGAGGATTAACTAAAGGGTCTTTTAATATATGTTAGCCATGGAAGGACGTTAAGATAAGCTGACAAGACTGGTTGAAGAAAAAATCCCCAATTCAAAGAAACACAGCTAAAGGTGGGCATAATACCAGTGAGCATAACCCCAAAGGAAATTATTAAAATGATTCCCAACAGCTTAAAACTCGGCACTTCCAATCTGCCAAAGAATACACAAGCAATAATAGTACGTAAGAAATGACTGTAAACGGCATCCCTTATCTAGTCAACTTTAAAAGCGCAAGCATGATCAGGACCATTCCCTCGAACTATCCATCTCAAAGAAAAATATCATTAAAAGAGCACTCGAAGGACGTGAAATAAAAAACTTGACAATTGTAAGATTCGTAGAGCTCCTACTCATACCAAGCTGCAAGCAAGAATGAGATGTATTCACTTACTTGAAAACAAACGCAAAGAGAAGGAGGAATATAGGAGCTCCAGATTTGACCTATAAAAGCCATCATCATGATAGTTTAAAAGAGTACCCCAAGTCTGAGAATGCTGGTCAGAGGCTGCCAAACTTTTCTTCTAAGATACTTCATACATTGTAGAAAAATACAGAACTCTTTTCAGAATTATTGAGCAAAGCTTAAACCACCAGACTACACGTCGCAAAATTCAGTGTAGAAGAGAGAACTTACCATAGTAGCAAAAGAAACAGATATAAATACAAGAGAAATGTTGCTAAGGTCGATATCCAGTGCTGTCGAAACAGCCGTCGGAACCACTGTCGCCATTCCAAGTGACACAGAAAAACGTCATTCCTGGTATGACATCACTTGAATGGATTCTCTTTCAAATTTTAGCGAGGTTTATTAAAACCGGATGAAGACAAGAATATTCAATATTCTTCTGTCATTATGTAGCACCAGAATATGGACTGAATTTCGGACCTCAAGAAGGACAACAAGATCGGCAGCACAATGTCAACCACAGTAAGAGGTTTTACAAACTCAGACAGTCCAAGCAACGTATCATTACTATCTGTCTTGACACTATCAGATCAAAACCAAAGTAGCAGGTGGGCTTGACTTGAAACTCAGAGARATAAATATGAATGCAAACTCTAGATTATTCAAGACATGTGATAGTATCTGAAACGGATGGTAGGGGGGACAAAATATAACAAGTACCTCTACCGAAATAATCTTTCCAGGACATGCGGATGTGGCTTGGATTTACTCCACACCAGGAAAACCGTACGAGGATTGATGATATGATGGCTTGCATGGAGAAATGGATGGTGTTCATTAATAGAGGAGCTGGAAATTTTCCGAAATCCTCCCCTAGCAAAAACTTATTGTACCTAATGACAAAGAAGATCACACGTCAAGTCTTCGAGTATTAAGAAAACCAAAATAAATAATCTTCCTACGAACTGTGCAAACAGCGAAATTCTAACACAGCACACGAATATCGGAATATCACAGCATTAAAAACAAAATTGGAGGAAATATGCAGGATAAGAGCTGGAGTGAAGCAATGGCTCTAACATTGAGCACAATTCAAGGTTGAGTTCAGGATGACAACTTACAGGGTAAGGCACATGCTGAAGGCGTACCACATACAGATATAAAGCAAGGTCTTCAAGATAGTTCCAGCTACAGGATTACGCGATGCAGGGCGAGTCTCCGAGGGCAACAACACCTCGTCATTCGAGAAAGGGATTTCGGCGTCTCTGCCGCCACTACTGTTTCTACTTCTGGGAGACACAGCTGCATTCGCTCTCAACGCATCAATTATACTGCCTCTTAAGACCTCCCCTCCTACCCCATTTTCCAAACGTGATGCGCCAGTAGATCTACCCCTTGACCCGTTCCTTCTCTTCGGCGTGGACTGTCCAGAGCCTCCTGATGCAGAGGCACCGAATTCCCGTTCAAAATCTTCGTCTGATATCACTCCAACACCCCTTCCCAAGGTATCATTCTGACTGGAAGGGGATCGAGAATCCGATAGAAATTCTCGTGAGACTAAGTCATTCTGCACCCTTACTAGATCCCGAGATACAAGCTCTTTCATCACCGAATTGCCATCTCGTCCACCGAAATTGTCCAGCTTTTCAGCAGGTCTTTGATCAGGTATCAAATTGGTAGATCCTTCCACATGATCAAATGAATGAGACAATCCACGCTCTATGCTATCTAGTTCATCGGGTTCGGCGAGCGCTATCAATGCAGTCGAAGCTCGAAAGTCTGCGTCCAAGGAGTCTGCGGTTTTAAGTGGCACCATTTCCAGTCGCGAATCGTCCTTTTCCTCCATTATTACCGTCTTCTAGACCCCTCTCAAAATACGTTGGTCAATTGCACACCTGACGTTCACCAAAAAGCTCCCTGACGAGGACACAAGCACATTACAATCCTTAAGTTCATCCACAAATCAAACATTCCAGGTAGAGGATACTAAAACCTATACGGACCAGATCTGGTCTCCTATACTGACCCCAGTTACCAACAACAAATCATCTATTCATACCCTTGGTTGTATTAATTAGCAAGTGGTGTAAGCATGACTTATAAGCTCGGACACTAATCTTGGAATGGAAATGGAAATGTCTAATGTCACTTATGATGGTCTATAAGCTCCTACTTTGAACGATGTGCAAACTGATCTAGTCTCCTAAGATACTTAGTGATACTTAGTGATACAAATTCGAGCTCAACCGATTTGGTTCTTGTACCAGAAGTGGTCTCTCAACAGTTGAAGTAGTCATCTCCCATTGAAAGCACACTCGTCCATATTGGTTAAAACGCTTAGAGCGACACAACAAGTATCCTCTGCCATGGAAGCGGGAAATGCGTCAAGCCAAAATGACGCTACATGACTACTTCAAAACAGAAGCTACAATATGTATCCTAGCAGCAGGAACCCTAATCTTCTTCTGCATATCGTAGCTGCTCTTTGATTTTAAAGTGTATCCCTGGATGACTGCCCAATCCAAATAGCAATGAGTCCCAGAGTGTATGATCGAAACCGCCTCGAAAATCCCAAACTCCGAGGAAATGAACCATGAACAACCTCCACTTACCTGAGGCTACTAATCAGTACTGAAAATGTCGTCGATACGAATCGAGAACCATCGTCACTCTAAAATGAATACGATTTAGGTCTTCCTGCATAACTACTGAGAGCTCAAACTACAGCTGCAATATCAAAGCACACTCCACGCGAGGATRCATTAAATGCCTTAGTTAAGAATTGGCAGCTAAAACCTTTAACACACAAACACAAGCTCCTCCAAGACCTCATCGAAGTCACTAAACCAAAGCAACAACGCATCGCACTACACTCGATTCCCAAGCCAGCATTAGGGTTTTGGAAACACGGCATAAACCTCAAGGAAAAGCACCGATTCCGCGTCAGAGATCACCACAACCAAGTTCTAAGCAGACCAGACACGACTTCTCAATGGCGACATGATTATAACGAATCGACCTCTTCAACACATGAATCCAAAACCTCAATACTTCAAAATAAGGGCCTCTTCACACTATAGTCGTCCAAGGCCAGAGGACGTGGAATTGAGTGACCACTGACCAAACTTTGGTGAGAGTCCAAGGAAATAAGCAATAAATAGGTCCAAAAAACTAAGAATTGGAGCCTTTGGCCTGTCATAGTGTGAAGCCTTCAAAGGCCAAAGTCCAAGCCTAAAGTCCAAACCTATTCCATTTTTTGGACTTCTATCCTTTCTCTCCACATTAATCCATCCAATTTCTGAAATTTTTCATGAATCATCATTCTAGTGACAATTTTTTTAAGTGATAGGTTAAAAAAAATGAGAAATGAGTCAAAAATGGCTTGGTAAAAAAATTACAACACATGCCCTCATCATTGAACAAGGATATGAAGGGTATAAATGGAATCAAAATTAAAGGTGGGATTCGACATTGAAGGGAAGCAAGTTCATGCAATAAAAAGGTGGGATTAGTTACTGGAGGGAAGTAGGTTTATTGAATGCTGAGACTCATTGCTTTTTGTAGTGGAGACTAGGCGACAAATAACAAATAACAAATAACAATTCCAAATTTTGACAATTTTAATATTTGTTATGTTTTTAATATTTTTGTTTTTTTTAATATTTTGTTTTTTTTTAATATTTTTGGGTTTTTTAATATTTTTTATTTTTCAAATGTGATTGGTTGAAACCGACAAACTCTCAACCTTGTGTTGTAGTGTGAAGTGGCCCTAAGTCTTGATCATCACTCACCACATGATTTGACTTCACAGCTCTCTCATCACCACTCTCTCTCATCACCACTCTCTCCCATCATCATTTCGCTCCCTAAGCTGCGAGAACTCAAACGTGGTCCCTACACTAGCCTGGATCCCGAGGATGTTACAAAATCTCCAATCCAGTGAAATTAAAAAGAAGACAGGAAACACTAGTAGAAAACGCAAGAATTTTGACAGAAGTCTGTTGATTAGGTCGCGTTGTTCCGGTCACTATTTTGTTGATTTCAACAAAAATCAATAAAAAATTAACAGATTTTTGTTGAAATCAACAAAATACTGACAAGCACTGCATGAGCAAGCGCTACTTTGACAGGGAGMGTTTCTAAATAAGTACGATTCCGTGTTACATGAGCTTCATTAGTGATGCAAGTTGTGTCAACATATGAGTGATCTCTGCAGGAGCGGACGCAGGAACTCATTCCATTTGATGGAGAAGCTCATGCCAGTCTCCCTTTCCGAGACTAAGAGACAGAGCGACAACCAAGACGACCGACGACGACGGGGGACGACAAGGAGGTGGATGACGAATATATTCATCCGTCATCGTGCTCCGTCCGTTAGGGACGCGCCATTCTCGTGCGACGGAACTGAGAGTTCTCCTTCCTGCTGGCATTTTGACTTTCTTTCAACTCTTTCTTTTTTGCTTGGTTCTTTTCCCTTCTTTCCATGTCCGTCTTTCTTTCYTTTTCTTTCCGTTTCCATCTTTCCGTTTCTATCTTTGCGTTTCCATCTTTGCGTTTCCATCATTTGCAAAGCCCAAGTTAATCTGCACCTTACATTCGATTGTCAGATTTCTGATCCGTCAGAAATCTATCGTGTTGACTGAAATTTCAGTCATGAGAATTCTACTAAGAAATTGTGGTAGATGGTAAACTAAGGTAAAACAGCCCATTGTGGTCAGAATTTGGAGTCTGCCATTCATCATGCCATTGCTGAAATTTTTCAAATTTTTTTTCTCGTAAAGACAAGTGTGAGAAATAGTGTGAGTAATCGAAATTATATTTTTCAAACAAACTATGAATTAGTTATGAATTTTTGAAGTAAGGTAAACTACCCCATTTCAAGTTTAATGAGAGCAAGACCATCTTGGAAAACAATTATATGGGTGGTTTACATTTAAGAACTTGAATGTACGCCATTAATATAGTTTTTTACACAATGGGCTTGCTCCCATTTAGCCTAAAATGGGGTAAGGTGAAACATCCCATTGCAGTCAGATGACCCATAGTGGACACCTAATGATCCCATGACAGTTTTTGAGACCATAATCAATGTCTAACTTGACCCCCATGGAGTGATTAGTGACCTCATTAGGAGCACCCTACTTTTTGAATGTAAATCATTGAAGGAAGTGACTTTTCAAGGCCTTCTACATTAGAAATTATTGTGACCACTTTAGATGATTAAGATCAATGAGCATATTGGATACAATTTTTGTTGGTTGTCAGGTAGCCTATTGACTTTTTTCAGCAAATCAATAGCACAAATTATGTGCAAAGTATGCACAAGACTGGTCTTCACGGGACTATTTTCAATGGATCTATATAGTAAAACAAAAAATATCAAGAATACCATTGAAGACACCCACACAAACGCACTAACATAAAAACATAAGTAAACAAGCTTACATATTTATGTCATGCATGTCATGTAAAAGAAGCCCTACTTTGCCTGATGGATCTAGACAAACATCATCTACAAAATAGTGCCAAATGGAATTGTCTTTGTGTAGTCAATCAATGAAGCTAGTCCAGGCCTTGAATCTATGATTTCCATCTTAGAGACTTTTAAGGATATTCTTTCTAAATGGGAGTTCACAAAATGCCTCAAAATTCCAAAACGTGGTATCTCCTCACGACAAATGTGTTCATTTCCTTGATATGGCGGGTGAGTTTGGAATTGATCATATTTTTAGATTTATGGCATTTTACATTTATTTATTATGTTCATTTTAAATTATAACTTTGATTGTATTGAAAATAACACATAATCATTTCAACCCAAGTATTAGTGATTTACACTAAAACCCTAGAACGTTGAATTGATTACTGCAAAAATCATTCTTTGGAGTAGCACACAAATCATTTGCTTGAAAAACACCAAGAGCATTTATTGGAGATCAAGTTGTTGTACAAGATTTCCCCTTTTCATGGAAAATTCCAAGGATGAAAATTTGTCCTTCTATCCTATCCAGAAGGATTGTGTGTCATCCATCGAACAATTAGAGCTCTTAACAACATTAAAAGGTTAATTTTCAAATTTTTATGTGACCAATAAAACATTGTAGATTGATACACAATGCACCAATAATATCATTCAATTATAGTTTTTTCAATTTGCCAATAATGTGTTAAATGTGCTAAATATCCAAAATTAACATTAGGGGATTGGCATATATTTTAAAAGTTATAAAAATCTTTTGGAATTTTTCATAGAGAGCTTACAAGTGGTAAATACACTATTCTAGAGATCTCACCATAACAAACAAAACAAACAACTTAATTTAATGCATGGATACATAGACTAGTATGCCCTACGCCGTTGTTATAATATTACAGAGGATAAAAAAATAAAAAATAAAAAATAAAAAATCTAATTTTTTTAATTCATAAAAACTTTGAAATTCAATATCTTTTCTATTGTGGATTGGAACACTACAAACCAAAGTCCTCCTTGTAGAGATTTATGATGGTATCAAGAACACAAACAATAGATACATGATTCCAAATATCTCAAGGTCCAAATTTATGAAGATGTACTACAAAATGCAACTTAGAAAAATAATTTAATGATGAGTCTCAAACAATAGCTAGAAAATATGATCCATAGATTATATTTATATAACTAGATTTGACAAACCAAAAATTTTCAATAATATTTGAAGTCAAAAACTAAAAACTCTTTCAAGAATCAATTGAATATTTGGATTTTTCACAAGAACTAATTTCCTTGAAGCTCAAAATATTAAGTTCTAATTATAGTAATTTTTAAAATATTTTTATGGGCCCCTTCAGGGGACGCTTACGCTCCCAACAAGGGGAACGTGACAAGGGAACTTCGTTCTCTAGGGCCCACACGTCTTGTTATTTATTTTTTAATTCAAGTCATTTTTGAATGGTCCTTTTTTTGAACCACAAAAATTTCATTTTTAGGCCAGACCTACTAGTTTCCTTTGAATTATAGAATATTTTGCAAAGAAGAATCTTCAAAATCTATACCATACAAATATTAAAGAACTAATACAAGAGTCTTTTGCATTTTTGTGTGCTTTGGATGTGTTTGCATTCATCCATTTTTTGAAATTTGGAGGCTTGGTCTCTTTTTAAGGAACTAATAATAGATTGAAGGATTGGAACCAAATAATAATGTTAGAACGACCTTGCGTTCAAACTATTGTATGGTGGGACGCCCTCACATGAGGGCCTCTAGTCGTGTGAGGGCGTCCCGCTGCGTTAAGAACGGGGCCTCCCACCTGTAATAGTGTCTGACACTATTACAGGTACATTATGCCTTACAAATGAAGAGAATTTGTATAGAGGCTACAGTAAGTCCTGAAGTGCTTAACGGAACGAGAAACAATGGGAACATCATCTTCCTTCCCGCGGGTCGTTGATACCCTCCTGAGTCCGGACGCCATAGCCAGACCTCGGCCGGCGTCAGTGTTCCTCCGGTGTCCGTCCAGCCACCAGAACTAACGGCCCGAATTGTCGACTTTGCTACAGTTGTCAGTGTCGGGGGACGCTCCAATCATATGCTCGCTTCTTGTGAGCTTGGTCCGGTATTCTTTAGTGCTCTATTGCGTTTTTGCGGGGCTTGGACCGAACCGGTGTTGTACATCAAGATCTGAACTGCATTTGGATGATCTGACGACGTCTCTTATCTTGAGCTGAATTGAAATTGTTGTCAGCTGGTTGATTGAAGTCGGGGAATGGCAGATAAGGAATTAGTCTGCTTTTTGTGATTAGAGAGTTGTGTGATCACTTGTCCGTGGATCGGGATGCGAGCTTCCAGGCCGCGCTAGTTGCAGGCAGGATGGGATAGAAAGGAAGCTCCGCGGACGGATTGAGCCTTGAGGTGCCCAGGGAAGCACAATGTGGCCATCGAGGGTGAAGAGAGTGCTCAAGGATCGATGGCTAGGGTTGTGTCTTGGCATGTGGATGCAGGCATGCGGAGGAATTTCGTATGCATTCTCKTTGTATTCAGGGGACTTGAAGCATACTCTGCGATACAATCAAGAGATGATCGACGGCCTCGGCACTGCGAAGGACATCGGCGGTAACGTTGGGATCATTTCGGGTCTATTAATAGACCTGACGTCGGCTTGGTTCGTGCTCCTTGTTGGTGGACTTCTGCATTTCTGCTTCTATTTTTTGGTAAGTTTGAATAGTTATCTCTAGCTGCATCATTTATTTCAATTACTGCGAGACGCCCTATTTGTTTTTTAGTTCATCTTTCAGTTAAAGTACTGTTTTGTTGAAATTTGTGATGATAAAAGAATTAGTGCGTCTCGCAGTAATTGAAATGATCGTAGTGTCGATCACGGAATTTAACAAACTKCAATTTCCGTGAATGATTGAACCGACCGCGCTTCCCTGGCTTATTGTCGAATTGAGCAAGGATCTCAACTATATAACTTTGGACTTTGCAGGYTTTGAAGTTCTATTTGGTAGTTTATTGTGAGATTTTTGAAACGAGTTGTTGCTTTCTTTTGCAGCTCTTCCTCTCGGCTACTGGCAGGATCACACCTTCTTACTGGCAGGTTTGGGCCAAATTCTCTCTCTTTTAGGAAACTGTAGATCGTATCTGTTCTAGAATAGTGCGGCATTATTTGGGGACTCTTTTGAGATAATCCGGTTCTTACTTGCGAATTTTCTTGAGACTCGTAGTTATGGTTGYCATGGCAGATGTGTGGCATCATCATGCTAGGTACAAATGGCGCGACATGGTTCAATACTGCCGTTCTTGTGACTTGGTAATCTCCAGTAAGCATGCATTTGCGAAGTTACTAATATTTGCTTTAAATTCCATTTCTTTCTAGAAAGTTGAGATTACATTCTTGTGGCACCGATTCATTTTCAGCATAATTGGAAATTCTTTGAAATGTATGTCGGTCGGTGGATGCAGCATGCGAAACTTTCCGTCAGACAGAGGGGTAGTGGTTGGGCTTCTGAAGGGCTTCATCGGACTCAGCGGAGCCATTTTTACTCAGGTAGTGTTTGACATATTAATATTTGTTTTTCTGAGTTCAGAAGGTTAATGCATTCTGCAGAAACATTTTGTGCAGAGAAAATCTGCTTAAATTGAATCTCTTCGATCAAATGGAATAAGTGGTTGGAACGATGATACTAATTATTTTGGCCTGTAGCAGAACTTGTTCAGAAACAACTGTTTTTTATGATCGACAGAATCTGTTTAGAAACTGAATATAATCAATCAGCTTGTACTCAAATAAATGCTTTCTGATATATAAAAATGTTCAACAGGTTTATACAGCAGTGTATGCACCATATACAGGTCCTTTCCTYTTGTTGTGTGCTACGGTTCCACCACTGGTTGCTATGGTGTCAATATTTGTGATTCGTCCTGTGGAGGCTCCTCGACGCAAAGATGAATCTGATAAGTCCAGGTTCTCCTTCCTATATGTAAGTGAAAGTATCTATTTATCTGCACTCGTTGATTCTAAGTTTTTATATGCTCGATCCAATTGATCTTCCCTTCCAGCATATAATACAGCATCGGGTTGGAGCCCATTTCTTTGAGCAAACAAAGTCAAATAGGAACTTTTGGAGCATTTGTTGCTCTAGTGAGCGTCTGGAATTTCTTGGGCAGGCTGGGCTCTGGGTATGACTTGATGAACCTCTTTCTTTGAAAGTCTTACAGGGAAAATGCTTA
Organism: Pleurozium schreberi; assembly: GCA_006891605.1. Classification (NCBI taxonomy): domain Eukaryota; kingdom Viridiplantae; phylum Streptophyta; class Bryopsida; order Hypnales; family Hylocomiaceae; genus Pleurozium; species Pleurozium schreberi. The sequence continues at coordinate 42,130 of VACF01000405.1, read as the reverse complement.
TGTTGTTACCTTTGCTCAAAGTGGACATCCTCTCACGAATTATTGCATTTTTCGGACATATGCAACTGTGTAACGCCTCATGCCCTCGTGTGAATGGCTTTCTTAGTCGACACATTTTCTGGACTTGCAGATACGTTTCAGAGTACTATATGAAGCAATATGCGACTCCAAGGCCAGTTTTCCTTTTCTGCGTACAAGCTGTGATGGCTTGTGCTCACCTTCTATTTGCATCTTCAGGTATATTATCTGTGCAAGTTTGAAAAATGAATGATATATGCGGTTGTGAATCACTATCAGACGTACCTAYCATGTCATTTATCTCTGTTGTACGTTCCTCGGTTTCCTCGTAATGTTTGGCTGGGATTTGTGATCAGTGCCAACAATGCTATATCTGGCTTCCATTCTGGTTGGATTGGCTCATGGAGCTCACTGGACATTGATGGTAGCTACGTCTTCTGAGCTATTTGGGTTGAAGAATTTTGGAGCTCTTTACAATACACTTAGGTTTGAGACCCTCTGCCATCTATTTGTAAGAGTGATCTGCAGATCTTGATCATATCCATATTCAAGTGCCGAGTTCATTTCATAATAACTTGATATCAAAGTGGTTATTTTATAAGACGCGAATAAATCTATGTACATTCAAAGAATTTTCTTAGGGGGGCACAATGGAAGGTTGAAAGCACGGGAAGATTTTGTAGATCCGTTGCTGGACTGAACAGGCTTAGTTAGTTCTCTTTATTTTTTACTTCTAATCTTACTGCTGCATGCATTTATTGTCAAGACTAGCTTGTTTTACAAGCAACTCGACTTAGTGAAACATTGAKTTCCTCTGAAACTGGATTCCCTTGATTGCAGCATCTCGGCTACTGTCGGTTCCTATCTCCTGTCTGTAAAGCTTGCTGGCTACATATACGACCAGCAAGTGGCTTCTCTTCTAGCTGCGGCGGTAGCAGAAGGACAGGTTTTGACAGGGCCTCAAAAGTGTGTTGGACCTCAATGTTTCAGGTCAGTATAAATTGCTCGCAATTGCTATTGAAACCGGGGGGGAATCTTTTTTTTATTTTTATGAAGCTGATTTATGGAATGATTTGCTTATGAAACTCGGCGGTGCAGCTGATTCTTATGCTGTCTGCTCTTGTGTAGGTCGACGTTCTTGGTGATGGCAAGTGTATGTGGATTTGGGTGTCTGGCACTCACTCGTCTGATTGCTCGCACCCGGAAGGTCTACATGGATATGTACAAAGTGCAACAAGCCAAGGACGTACTAGCAAAGGGAATTCCAAGTGAGCATACACCCTTAGTCGCCTCTCATGAAACACAACAAGAGGATGATGCTTCAATCACGTCACCAGTATTGAAGTCTAGTGGCTTCTCGGATGCCTATCGGCACCGTCATCCTGTGCAAAGTCGAATGGATAGTGAGTAGTATGTGCTTTACTAATGTGTGGCATTCGATCACTGCCTGGTGAAGTAACTTCCACCAGGGGTATCATTTCATTTAGGCTGTCCACAYGTCCTACGAGGAAAGTTCACAGAGTTAGAATCTAATGTTCGAACCTCTGGTTAGATGAACTGGCGCAAGTGATGGTGGAACCAAACGGACGTCATTTGGTGACATTGTAGGTCTCATGGTATTATGCCCAGTATACCTACTCATTTATTTTTCTGTGTGGTAAATGGGAGACCACACAGCTCAAGTTTTTCCCCTTATTATTCTTCGGACCCATTTTATAAAGTGCTTCGTAATGAAAAGACTTTACAGCCTCATCGAAATTTGCTTTACCTAGTGAGATATTGGAAACGTGATTTTTGTCATGAATGTGAGTCCAGTTAGTCAAGGTTACTAATAAAAATGATGTTCGATGTCTGAAATTACCCTTGTACCCTATGAAYAGGTTATTTGAATCCGTACTCCAGATTGCAAGGATTCTTGAGAATCTAGAGCAGAACGGCAGTCAGTAACAAGCAGCAGTAAGGTACAAACGACACTCAATTTAATCCCAGGGAGCGTTAATATCTCCTTCCTTCCATAAGCTATTCCCGGTCATGATGAAATATTTGATCTCGAATCTACATTCAATTTAGTCGGTCCGCAAATGTGCTCATCATAATCTCTGATGTGAAGATGGCCAACTCAGCGCAGCRCAGACTTAATGCACTGATGAYACACRCCAGCAGATTGTGGGTCAACAACAGAAAATTGGTTTTATTTAAAATCCRATGAAMYAACTTTCATTGGAGAAGAAGAATRCCARTAGTAGGTGCTTGACTYTCCACCTCTATGYCCAGCATTTCAATTATCACCTGAGRTAGAAGCATTATTCTAGCTGATCTTTGATTTGCAKCCAGGTCGCTGCCAATTTTTGCTGAAGCTGCACAGTGCAGGAAACACTGCTSTTTGTTTGACAATATGCCGCTTCAGCTGGTCGGTTTCCAAACTGTAGAATTTTTCGGCGGCACAAAGCACATTGACTTCGTAAGATAAGTCAGAATCCCAATCTTCAATTATACAAGCTCCTTTTCGATATGTGCAGTATCAACGCTGAACGTGCCCGCCGTTTCAATCCATATGTGCTTCTTTCAAACAAGGCGGTAGGTAGACATCTTTCGGTGGACCCACCGCAGGTGGCCCACTTCCTTGACTGGAATCGACTTTCGCAGTCAGACTGGACCGGGCGGTGATCACCGGGGACGGGTGAACAGTTTGGCGGATGCACCCTGCGTGAAGTCCCAGGCAAGTTCGTCCGGCCGAGGACGATRCCTAAAGAGAAAGGATCCCACCGTCCGTACAGTTTCTTGCGGTCTGAAGGGAATCAGAGATCCCATTCGGAGCACAATTTCCGTGTCCGGCGCAGTCCACTTCGGCACCTCATGACGAGGATGCTTCTGTCTCAACGGATCCGAGTCACCCCAACTATTTGCAGGATTTGTCTGAAGTACTGTAGTGCTAAGAGCCTTGAAAAGGACGGCCAGGTTGAACGGACCCCCTCATTGCCCTTTTTTTTATCCCTGGGGAAAACACTGGAATTCTTTCATCTGCCATATATGACAAAATCGACGCGGCACAAAATAGGGGGCAATTTTTACATTTACCTTGTGACAGGGGCAATGAGGGGGTCAGTTCACCCTGGCCGTGGAGTCCCTGCTTGCACAGCTGCAGAACCTGCAACTTGACGTCTATCTTTACTAGATCCCTTAATTGCAACGAAACTCATCTGCACGGAAGCACACTAAAGTTGTAAACGAAGCTTCGTCTTAGGTAACTTCGCGGAATGTTTGAAGCCGAATGCCCATTCGACTTATTAAAGAGCTGATCTCTGATAATGGTACCATCATTCAATTCAGCCCTCCAGTTTTTCCTCCTTCCCCAGTTTGCATAGCTCGTCAAACTTTGGTTTGTTGGCATCCGCTTCGTACTGCTGTTCGATTGGTTTTGTGTTTATGTTGCTACTGAAGGGAGCGGTGACGTCGGTGTCTGTGAGCTGTAGAGGAACGTGATTTCTTTCTCCCTTTGAGGTGTGGCAATGGCGGTGTCGATCTCTGGTCGTTCCGAGATCGAGGAAGTGAGCAAAGACGATATTACTCGACCGGAGCACAATGCCGTCGACCTGTCAGCGAACGTGCACAAGGATTTAGCGGAGGCCTTCAAGATGTTCGACATCAACGGTGACGGGAAGATATCGCGAGTGGAGCTCGGAACAATCCTTCGCTCACTCGGGGAGACTCTGACGGAAACCGAGTTGGATCAGATGATACAGGACGTGGATGCGAACGGGGACGGCGAAATCGACCTGCTGGAGTTCATCACTTTGAACTCCAAGAGACCCCAGGCTGTGAGGAGTTCGTCGAAAACTGGGGGAGACGACGAAGAAGTCGACACTGCTCTTCAGTCAGCGTTTGATGTGTTCGACTCGGACAAAGATGGGTTCATCTAATATTTTGATTTTTTTTCAAAATTATTGAAAAATGAGTTAAATAAAGGACTTCAAAGTTTATTTTAGCGTAGAGATTCCATGATTGCCCGCAAACAAAAACTCTTCATAACTTTTGACTCGTTGATCAAAATGGAGTACTTCAAAGCTTCTCATGTACATATAGTTGTAGATAATCATTTTCGTATTTTTATTTATGAAAAAAAGTCATTTTTTCAGACTTGTCCGGGCTGCCCGCCGACCACTGAAAATCACATATCATGCAATAACTTTTTACCAGTGTAGTCAAATGTTATGAAAATTGTTGGGCCTTAAAGCTACTCCTCGGACACATGTTCTGTAAAAATTTCAAAGAAAAATAATGAAAACTCTATTCGTAGTGAGCTGCCCAAAATCGCTATGTTGCCAAAAAATGCAGTTTGGTCCTTTAGGGGTTAAATCACTATTCATCCTAAATTTAGTTGTTTTATCCAATCCAAATTGTGTAGAATGTATAAAAGTAATTCAAAGTTCAATATCTAGAGATTTTTGGATTATAGTGAACTTTGGCAACTCATTTCTTCTTCATAAAGCATCCATTTTCAATTAAAAAAATTTGAAAAAGTTGTGCATACTTGTCTAGTTTGTGTTTTAAACTTTCATATCAATTGAGGAAGCTATGAGCGATTAAGAAGCAATTTAGTAGAGGGAGATTCAACCATACATGTTTATTTTGCAACTTTTTTTGTTTTCTTTTGACATTTCAAAACAATTTTGCAAACACAATGAGTCGATCGAATGATGTTTTCTTTCACCAATGTCTTTTTATGTTGGTTTTGAATCACTGTGTAGTTTAAATTTTTTTCATTTGAGTCAGTTCATAAATCAAATTTCACCTCCACATGTGTTTCTACGAAAATTTCAATATCCTTTTCCAACAATAAAACATTATAATTTTGCAAACTATGTGGCCAAATGACACTAGAAGAAACCCTTGTTTTTTTGGACAAGCCTTGATTTTTTGGAACATATTTTTTTGGCATCTATGTTGACATCTAGTTGTTTTTGTGTCAACAATAACATCTAATGAACTTCATGAAGAACACAAAAATAGCTAGATGTCAACATAGATGCCAAAAAAATACGTTCCAAAAAATCAAGGTTTGTCCAAAAAAACACAGGTTTCTTCTAGTGTGACTTCAAATTTGATTTATTTCATCTAAAACATGCACTACAAGATTGTATGGTAAAGATTTCCACACCTTGGTGACATTTAGAATTATAACAATTAAAAAGAAATGATGCTTTTATATCCCAAAAGGCAGTAGGCCTTAAGGGATTAAGGCCTTATCAATCATTTACTTCAAATAATCACCAAGCATAAGATTAAATAGCATGCATTGCCACATCTTGGCTCTACATAAAAAGTGTGTAGAATATTTGACACCCAATAGTGCTTTATCAATAGCTAAGTGAATAGGTGGAGGCTTGACGTAGCCAGCAAAGTGTATGAAGGCTATTGAATGTCATGAGAGCATTCATTGGAGGTTTAACCATTATACAAGATCTCCCCTTTTCACACAGAATTCCAAGGATGAACACATGCACTTCTATCTTACATAGATGGATTCTTCTATCATCCATCGATCTTTTTCCACCATATCATTATCTAGTTAAAGTTAAGAATCCCAATTTGGATTGCAAACATGTTTTTTTTGTGTATTTGACARACAAGGCACATGAAAAGAAAAATGTTAAGCACATTATTCTTACACTTCTTTGCTCATGGTACTYCTCAATTTGTGTATATGATTGTTTGCAAAGCAATTTTGGGGCCTTCTAGCATGGAGAAGATTACTCACACAATGTCTTTTCTTCAAGGTCATTATGATTTTATTAATGTATAACATGTACATAAAATTATATCAATTAAAATACATACTAGAATAATTTGGAATTTGACCAAAAATGAAGTTCAAAATGAGAAACAATATTATTTAATGTTAGCTTGAAAATCAGTTTTAGAGAAGAAAACAAAAAAGAATGAAATATATATACTTTTATAATATTTATGATATTTGGATTATATGGAGCTTCTAGAGTTTCAAAATGGAATAGAAAGATAAAATGMAAGGCTTCATTTTCTAACTTAAATCAAACTGAAAATAGATCATTTTAAAGTTGCAAATCAAGTTTGACAAAGTCATATCCACTTTTTCAATTCGTGGACCCTAACACGGTTGACTACTCTTCAGAGGCCTTTTGAATTCTTCTTCCAAAATCTACAACGGATAACCGAGAAGCTACAATTTWGTGTAGCTTTCATTCAAACAAATCATTTTGAATTCTTCTTCTTAATGCATRTAGAGCAATGGTGCAAGGTATAGTTGAAACAAGGGAAGTACAAGTAGAACCTCTCTTAGTGCATTGTGCAAGGACTACATACTATACTAAATAGTGAAATTAGGCTACGCCTCACTAGTTTCTTGACATTCCAAACCATATAAATATTTATTGTTATTGTGTATTTAGTATTAGGTTACTAATAGTGTTACTTGAACTTCTACCGCACCCACTCTATATTTCAAGTGGTTTGCATTTATAGTTGTGTTCACCAACCCTAATTCATATATTTAGGTTTATACTTTTTTCCCCTGCAATTTTATGAAATAATATGTAACACTAAATGTAATCTTGTAAAAAAAACCGTATCCAATAGTTGACAAATAGTGTCAATGTTGACATTTAGTGTTGGTAACATTAACAAGCATTCATAAATCAATTATTTAATGTAATTTACACTAAGAATCTTTACTAGTTCATCAATCCAAGTGTATAATTGTAATGTAATGTACTGGTTTTAAATTGGGCTAAATTTCTATTGTTTTTAATTTTCACCCTAGATTTTCACGAGTTTTTTTTGCCACACTTTAAATGTATCAGATTTTAACCCTAAAAGTCCCAAGGTCTTTAGTCTATCAAAAATCACTCAAAACTGCCATTTCTTTAGCAAAGAGCAAAACAAAGTTTTAAATGTTTTTTTTGCACATGTAATCATAGGATCTTGTACTAGGTTGGTGCAAGAATATATGGAAGAAATTTCATAAACTTTGACCATATAGATTGCAAGACATTTGCATTTAACCCCTAACTGCTTGCGCGACCATATATGGTTGATCTGAAATTTTAGGCTCATTTTGGTGTGGGTGGTTAAATTCTTGGGCCCGTTTGAAGAAAAAATTTAGATAGTTTTGAAGATTAACTATTGGAATCTTTCATTTTTTCATTGAAAAAAGTGAATATTTGATTTTTAAGAGGTTTGCAAACACATATATGTACCATTATTGAAGAATAAAGCTTGCAAATTTTACTTCATTTCCTAGCTTTGAGCAAATTTGCTAATTTCACTTGATTTGAGATCTAAAAGTTATACAATCCATTTGCTTTGAAAATGGTCCCAATGGAAAGAGAAAAGTGTTTACATGATTCTCACCATTGAAAATTTATGTAATCATGTGTTAATTTGGAGTTATTTACGATCTCTATTTATTAAAAAAAATTGCATTACAACAATTGCAAGGTGGATTGTAACTATCAACCTCCCAAATGCTCAATGAATTACAACTTATTAGTCTTACATCTCTAAATCATATTCTACCAATCTATCAATCTATCAATTCTACCAATCTATCACCAATTGGTTCTAAATAAACATGTTCTCAAGTTGAAATTTCTCTTTGTCACGTAGTAATGTTTATATATAGAACTATGTTTTCAACCTTTTCCATTATCTTTGAATGTGGTACACTTCTTGTTGCACATTCAAAAAAAGTRCCATAAGATAAGTGTACCTTATTGGCTAGTCAAGACCCATTTCTAAAACTGACCCCTACATATTCTTGCCTCATATGAATAATACAACCTCACTACTAGTTATATTCATGAGACCATAGGGTTGATTTTGAATAAGCACCTTTACTAAGCATTTTGAAAATTCATAGTTTATTCATATTGTATCCAAAAATGCATGCTAAAAGAAGTTGAGCCTATTTGAATGAGCCTCAATAAGACCCATCAAAATCGTAGACAACTTTATGACAAGAAACATGTGACATGTTCTAATTTAAAATCTCACTGTTGAATGTCCAAATTTGAATTAAGGTAGAAGCACCCATTAGCGCCCTTGTTCCCATTCTTGTACCCTAGACTCACCTAATTGTGTCCCTTGACTTTGGTTAATGTGTCCTCCAAATGCTTAAATCTTATCAGTTGACACATTTGAAGGACACATATTCAACTTTCATTAGCTCACTATTGATTTTTGCAGATTTCAAATATAGGTCCACCCATGGAACAGATTCAGTGGTTTAGGTAGCCTGCACTTTGAAAAATCATAGAACTTACGTACGATATCCAAAAATCTATTTTTTTTTTTTTTTTAAATATTCATGTTTTTCACTAGCTAGTACTACAAAAACACTATTTCTAGGAAAAGGTGCTTCCATCTATGCTGAATTGCTTATATTAATGGTTTTGGGTGCTTCCACCATACATTTGAAGGCTAGCAAGGAACGTACACAAGTTTCATGCCAACTCTGCAGCTGCTGTTAAGCACATGTGTTGTCGCTGCTCGTACAACTGACCTTCCGTCCATTCTGCATGACACTCTCTTGGCTTGAAGATGGTCACCAGCCACATAACTTACAAATCCGGCAATGCAAAATTCATGTCATGGATCACACATTAGATATGTGATTTCCTCCGTCCAAAAATGATTTTTCGGTAGAACAAAGTGTTCGGAATTAAGGCTAAAAATAAYGTTATTTCAACCCGTTTCCAATTATTTCAAGGAAGTTCACTTATCCATTCATTGAATCTTCAAGAACAAAAATGATCATTTTTTAACTATCGGAAGATCATTTTGGAACAAAAATACTTACGGGTAGTCAAATATCATTTTGGGACTACCAAYTGAATTTTGTAAGASCGTCTCCACCCTTTCATGGTGAAAGTATCATGCCAAAKAGCATTTCAAAGGTTCCCAACTTGCGAACTAGTTCCCCACCTTACTTTGCCGTATCTCCGCAAGGTATTTGGATATCCATTGCTAATATACACTATTGTTGGTGGGAAGTGCTATTTTTGCAAAAAAAAAGCTCTAGAAACTACAGCAAGAACAAGATCAAACAAATGTTGTAAAATGTTGCCATTTGCGTTTGGAGTGCTTATTTGTCTAAGGCCAAGTTCATTTTTGGAGTTTCTGTATTTGTAGTGGGGGAGATTTCGAAGGGCGGGCTCTACATTGATTGGGCACAGGGCTCCTACTCTAAAGTTTTGGAGAAGTTCTAAGCCTTAAATATGTTATTGGACATATTCGTTTTTCTAGATTGGATCAAGACCATCAAATTATTGTCTCAACGACCATGGAAAAGACAGGATTATGACTCTTTATATCCAATCTTCAAAAATAAAAATAAACTCTAAATTCTGAAAATTGAGAATTTTACACTGAAAAATTTGATATTTGTCACAATGGTTTGTGCAAACTAAATTTAGAGATCCCATTGATAATAATTAAGCCAATTTTCAAGTTTTGTTTAACCCTAGAAGTGCCTTGGGGATTATGTATACGACTTGTATTTAGCCTCATAACTTTTCAATTGTGACTTTATATATGAATTGTTATACATTGTTATTTTCGTACTATCGTGATCATTAATTTACTTTCTATTGAAAAGTGTTAGGGCAATGTTATTCTGATCAAATACCACCATATTCACAATATACTATATGGCTGCAGAGGCCCTTTTGGTCCTTCTAGGGTTAATATAAGTCTTTACGATCACAAAGATTGAATTTTAAATGATTGTCCTATTGTGTTTTATTTTTGAGTTTTGATAGTTAACTTTGAAGTTTCGGATTAGATTATCTTTTGAAGATTTATAAAGCATATTGTATGACCTTTTAAATAAGAAGATAATGAAGGTGTTTCTGTCTTGAAATATTCGATGGTCATAAATTAGTTGTGGCGAAAAAAGATGGGTGTTTTAGTGCACTATTAGGTGCAAATATCAAATTTTTAGTGCAAAACTATATATTGAACATTGCTATGCACATTGAGAGCATGATGGGATTTTATGTACCTTAGTGTGGAATTACTCTAATGCATAGAGTACAATCATGTAAGAAGCGTTTGTACAAATTCTAACAAGTATGTTTATTGTGCACCTTTAATATACATTGAATGTATATTATTCTATTCATTGTATTTTATACATAAAACAATGTGTTATTATTTTTTAAATGGATTGGGTTTCATAACTTGCTAAGGTCAACTTCTAAGAAATAGAGGTTTTCTAAAAGAATAATTGTCAAGACTACCATTTTTAAAGTATATTGACTAAAATTGAAAACCAAAACATTTTTTAAATTTCAATGGTACAAAAGTGTACTAAAYTACCATGGCAATGTGCTAATGTTTTTTTAATGACCCCTTTTGGAGTAAATTTTGTTCTCTACATAAAATTGATTTTCTGCATCATCAAATATTAAATCTTGTTAGATACACCCATTCAAAATTTCAAGAACAAATAAGGGGTCTACATTATTCTAAATCCTCCTAAAATGCGAGGCCAAGTAAATTAGTAATACAGTAATCATTTTTTGAAAATTTCTTGTGCAATGAGAATTTTGTTTTGTTTGAAATGAAAATTGTAAAAAGTTAGAAATAGAAATTGGAAATGTGAAAATAATTTTAAGAACTTTGAGATCTCAATAATAGATTTCAAGAGAATTAGAAGTTAGAAGTTAGAAGAAAATATTTTTTTCAAACTTGCTTGGTAGGGATAGTAGAGTTTGACCCCTTAGGAATTTTTTTGAGGGTGATTTTAATTTTTTTGTTCTATATCATATGAGTTATCCACATGCCAAATTTTAGAAGTAGATGGAGAATTTAGTGAAAGATGCCAAAATTGACCAAACTACTCTAATTTTTTTGTGCAACATAACTTTTGATCCGTTCATCACCCCAATCTTTGTTTTTTCAATATTCCATCAAGGAAGTGAATATCTCCATCTTGTGTCAAAATTTGAGAACATCCGTTAAAATTTGACTTTGAATGATCCTACCCAAATTTTCTAGTATCCATGGAATGGACCATTTGTTTCAAAAAAGTAGAAGAAGTCGGTGGCCCCAACTCAGTTGGTTAATAAAGAGATTCTTTTATTTATTACTTTTCCAAATATCAAGTTTCAACAACACAAGGGATAAGGTGAGCCACCCTACAACCACTCTCATCGCAATTTGGCCCTGGGTACATTTCAGAACAAAAGTGTGCACAGTAAGTACATGATGGAGGTCGGAATCTGGATCTGGGTCAGGTAATGCGCAGGTTCACCATAATCAGGAGCCAGTGGCCCAAGTACCAGTCTGGACGATATTCCGGGATTYTYTGGAATGGCCCCCATRCTGCTGCTCAAAGTGCTAYGCATGTCAGGCGGACTGTGGAATGTTATTGGTAAGTTAGATAACAGTCTTCCTCTGATATGCCAAAACCTTGTCTGCTACTTAAGTTGCGGTTCCGTGCAGGCTCCTTCTCAGTCTGCAATTCATCAGCAATCAATTGCAACACAGGAATGCAGCAATCGATAATCCACATCAGTTCTGCTTGTTACTCTAATTATGTTTAGCAGAAACAATCGTTCTTCAACGCTCTGCAGTGGAGAAATCAATATGATACTGAACGAACTACGGAGCAAATGCACAAAAGTTTTCTTTTTCTTGCAAGTGAACCGAGAACGAGGTAGACCTCTGGAAATCTTTGACGGCCGACTTTGGAAAGGGGTCATCATCATGGCATTTGAAAATGTTCGGAGACTAGAATTGAACAGTTCGCTTGACAACTGTGACGTTCTAGAATGACAATTGTTTAATTGATAAGCTCAAGGAAGATTGTACCTCTGAGGAAACTTCCGTTCAAGTTCGTAAAACTGTACAGTGAGATTTAAATAATTACAAATCTGCTTCCGGAAACTCAAAACGGTTTCCACGAAACAGAAAATTTTTGCTCTCTGCTATGGCTTCCAACATCAACACAAAATAGAAGCTACGCCTCTAGTCATCAAGTCCTGAAACTCTGTGAAATCCACCATTTGATCCCCGTCTTTGTCCACGCAATTGATCATATGCAAACMCTCCGCCAACGAAGTGTGCTCGTCGCCAAGACTGCACATGACTCTCCAGAGCTCTTCAGCCGAAATGAAACCATCCTTGTTCGCATCGAACACATCGAAAGCAGCCTGCAACGCATCCTTCTCCTCACTCCAGTCTGAAGAGTTCGACGAGGATTGGGAAGCATCGCTCGTTCTTCCGCTCTTTTGCGTGTGGAAATCAATGAACTCTTGCAAGTCGATGAAGCCATCGCCATCGCCGTCCACTTTCGCCATCAGCTCGTCAAGATCCGAGTCGCTGAGGTTGTCTCCGAGAGAGCTCAGCACGATTCCAAGCTCACTTTTCGAGATTCGGCCATCGGAATCTCGGTCGAACACCACGAACGTAGCCGACAGCTCCTTCACAAGCGGGGAACGAGCATCCACGGCCTCTTCTACTACCTCTTTTCTACCCGAGCTTCTCTTACTCCGGCTTCTCAACTTCAGCTTCATTGTAAAGAAACACACAATCTCAGGCAAGACCGCCAAAAAAACACTCCAMGCGCGAAATGCGTGCTTCTAGMACGTAATTTGCAACACGGATATGGCAGGCCGGGAAGCCTTCTTCAAGAAACGCTAAAAAAAACGCGTACGGTCGCAATGTGCGCTTCTAGCGCAAATTTCCTACACACACTGCCAGAAATTACGGAAATGGCAGGCAAGCAAGCCTTCTTCGATCGAGAACACCAAAAAACACACCAACACTCGGAATGTGTGCTTTACAGCGCAATTTGCACCACARGWTRAACCGCAAACACGGAAAYRGCAAGGAAGCCTTCTTCAAACACCYTTGKAACACTCAGAAAGACTRCTTCAAAACACAATTTCGCAACAACACACTCGCTTCCAAACACGGATAMTTCGAACTCAGAATCTCAGTATGCTTCTACAGTACTCAATTTGCAAACCAACAAAACACTGATATAATCACAAACGGCATGGGCTTGAGCATTTATATGAACTAAAGATACCACGATCGGGTCGCGAGTCATCAAGGCGGAGGGGAAGTTCAAGGAAGGAATGTAAAGCGGAATTGGTCCCTCCGAAGAAAGGAGGCATGGACTCACAGGATTGGTAGGAATAGGAGGATTAGTCATTATGTTCCTGTGGTGTGGATCGTCGTAATGTACGCGGAAATTGGATTATGGCGATGCGTATATGTTACGTTAGTATTGATCTTCCTGTGACAGTTCCTACCTGATTGAGAATGTTCTGGTATGTTCGTAAGATGAGGATCTTGGGGCGACGGTGGTCGATAAAGCGGCTGTGGTTGAGAACCGGGCACGTCCGGAAAGGGTACGGACGGAAGCCTTGCAGGGCGTACTGAGTACTCCCGGCGTGCCCCTGTCACCGTCCTTATCAGCGTGCACGGATTCATTTACGTCCAATCCTGTCGTCCGTTSGGTAGTTTCCGCACATTGGTCCATAAAATTCGTGAACTTCACTGCCTTCTCACCTACTAAGGTGGGTACACCCAAAAGCGCCACAAATTGGTACAGTCTCTAGTTACTATTATAAGGCTGTTCAGAATTTCATATTGTCTGGTTGGCAAGTGAAACGAGGTTTCAATGCACCGAAGATTACGCCATATGGTTACAATATGCAAAAGATATGGAGGGCCAAAATTTGTTTCTAAAAGCGTTTCTCAAACATAGGTTTTGGAGATGTACATAGTCTGAAGATGGCAGTTTAAGGTCAAGGGCCATTTGGAGAGTATCTACCTTAAGATAACTCAGCCTATGACAAGTACAACTGTGAACATGTCCATTGTAGTCCCCCAAATTCTTGAGGTGGTATACATGTGTCTTGTAAAATGTATTGCATAAGAAGAAGTGGGACTACATTAGGCTTGTCCAAAGTTGTGCCTATCATAGGCCGAATTACCTAAATCTAAGTATGCCATGCGTTGTTGCCCACAACCAAAATAAAAGTGAAAGCAATTTACTAATTTTTTTATTTTTAAAAAATAATTCAAAATACATTGATATCATTTAGACCATAGGTCTCAAATGCCACAAAACAAAGCCTTTGCATCCCTCCTCGTAGAGAGCTTTCTGATGGCACCAATAACGTGACTGGGGGACACACAATGCAGAAGACCTTACCATAACAAACAAACAAAATAAACAACCTAACTTAAGGTATGGATAGACCACTGAGCCTTGTATCCTTGCTACAACCAAAATAAAAGTGAAAGTGATATTCTAATATTTTTTATTTATAAAAACTTTGAAATTCAATTATTTTCTTTTGTAATACAAAACACCATGAAACAAGACATGTGCACCCCTCCTCGCTATGGGTTTTCAATTGGTACTAAGACTACAATCGAAGGATGCACAGTCCAAGAGATGTCATTGTAATAAACAAATAAAACAATCTCAGCTAACTTAAGGTATGGATGTCAGCATTAATTCATTCCATTTGGATTTGTTATGAGAAAGTTATAGACAAACATGTTTTTTGGGCAATTGGAGCATCTTCTTGAGAAAATAACTTGTAGGATTCATTTCTGAATGCAATTTTTACAATTTTAAGAAAAACAATGTTCCACATGGTTTAGTTTGAATGCTAGAACAATCTCTCGATTGGGATTAGTGCATTTTAATTCCACCTTAGAGATATTAATAATTTAGATTTTCCTTCTATCTTAGACCTACTCCTATTTAACAATTTTTTAAAGAATAAAAATCAAGCTTTTTTTGAAATTTTTTTTCCCGCCTAGATTTTCAATTCAATTCTCCACAAGAAAGATTTAAAGCTCAAAACTCTATAGTGCAAAAAATTTAAGTTAAGAAGGTTTCAAGTCAAATAATCTAGTCTTGCAATGTGCTGCAAAACTTGTTTTTTTTACTTTAAACATAGATATCTTGCAATTTGTGCGGTCAAAAAATTTGAAATTTTTTCCACACATCTTCATACTACAATTGGGTTTGCTAAAAAAAACAATTTCAGATTATTTTTACTCTTTGCTATAGAAATGACAGTTTTGAGTGTTTTTTCACAGAAAAAAAGGCCTTGGTCCTTTAGGGGTTAAAAATTAGGTCACATGAGCCTACTTAAAATCTCAAGTATCCATTGAGGAAACTTTTGATCTTTAGGTGTTAAGTGAAGAAGATTCAAAATTTTACAATCTAGTCAAAGTAGGTGCAAAATCTTATGTTTCTTCACTTTAACCCTTGCAGGCAGAGGCAGACGTTTTGCATCCATTCGATGACAAAAAACTCATCTGGTGAGTGGATACCTGCCAATATTCATCCGTTCTATTTGTGAAAGTGACCACATGTATGTCAATCATCATGGAAAGTCAAATTTAGTGTCTTTAATTGCTTCCATATTTTTTGGTAAGCCTAATTCTATGAAGATAGTAAACATTTCCACATGAAAGTGTTTTGTGCCACACTGCCCTTCTCACAATTTTTTAATGGGTAGCATCAAGGATTGATTTGTACAATTTTTCCAAAGCTAAACATGTGCGTGAACAGTGTTTTTCCCCTCGATCAAGCACTAGATATTGCACATTGCCTTTCCCAGTGGTGATAGATCTGTCCTTTAAGAGTTAAACGATATTATCTTACCATTCTTCACAGTCAAAGTTTTTGAATTTTTTTTCCAGACATTCCTATACTAATGTACTGCACGATCCTATAGTTAGAATACAAAAAACAGCTTTTTGTTTTGTTTTTTCTGTTTGCAATACAGATGGTAGTCATGAGTGGCATTTATGAAGTAAATGGCCTTATTAGGACTCCAGGAGTTGACCATAGAGGTTTGCTAGAGGCACTGTTTTGCCATTTTTACCTAGCAGCATTGTGCATTTGTAGGAGGCCAAGCTAGAGATCTTGAAACCTCTAGTGTGTATTGTAATGCACTAAATGGTTTCTTTTTTAAAACGAAAGAAACAAACAAACACCTTAAATCAACAACTGAACTTCCATGTGATTTATCTATATTTGCCCAGCAAAGAAGTAAACAAAAAAGACAAGCACTGCACTAATGATGGTAAATAGTGTTATCCATACTAACTATTTTAGAAATGCTATAAGTTTTTATTCTTAATGAATATTTTTACGGAGTGCATGGATTCTAATAGCACTATAGTTGGGAAAACTCTGTACTTATAGTTGGTAAAAATATTCATTAAGAGTAAAAACTTATGGTTGTTTTAAATCAATTAGTGTAGGTGACACTATTTACCATCATTAGTGTACTGCATGTCACAAATTGCACTGTCATTGACACAACATATTGGACACTCAACTTTGCAAAGAACTCGAGAAACACTTCCCGTCCAGTGAGAGGAAGTAGCTCAATGGTTCACATTGGCCARTGTTTTATTCATGATCCCTGTTTTTTTCTTCCAGACATCCAATTCGTCTGTGAACAATGCAATAGTAATCAACTCTAGAATCACACGGTCCTCATCCGAGGAATCAACAGGCAACAGGCTGTTGCAGGAAAATTAGCGTGACGAAGTTTCGCACTGTAGTGGAATCAATGGTCGTCGAAGTCGACATTGCAGAGCTAGCACTGGCACGGCGGCTCTGTCGGTTTTTCTTCAATTCTCCACAATTGATGTGCCAAACTTTCAACGCTCGCTGTGCTCCTGAATCTCCAGATGCCGCCTCTAAAACTAACGTCAATTTCGTTAAAATGCAATGGCTTCGCCTCGCTCTTTTCAAGATGGACGCGCTGAATTGCACGAAAATCTCACTACTACTCCTTGTTTTCGAGCTTTCAGCAGTTGAATAGCTGCGTGGGGAGTTGACAAATTGGGCGCTTTGAATTGAGCCGATATAACGGAAATTGGAGGTGAAAATGAATGGATTTCACTGAATTGAACTAAACCCACGTCAAGTTTCGATTAGCAGGAGAGCACCGAAGTGCCAGACATCAAGCTTCGAAACTCGCTAAAATCCACCATTTGGTTACCATCACGATCGACGCAACTGATCATATGCCGACACTCYTCCAACGAGGTATGCTTATCTCCCAAAGTGTGCATCACTCTTTGGAGCTCCTCCGCTGAAATGAAACCRTTCTTATCAATATCAAACACAGCAAACGCCGACCTCAAAGCCACCACTTCAGGGTCCTCCTCGTCCTCCGCATCACTTGTTTCGGACGATCTCGAGACTGGTGTCTTGTTTGTGTGGAAGGTGATGAATTGTGGAAGATCGATGCACCCATCGTCACCACCCAGATTCGCCATCACTTCGTCGAGYTCGCAGTCAGTCAAGCTGTCGCCGAGTGAACTAAGAACCACCCCGAGCTCCTCCTTGGAAATTTTCCCGTTYCCGTCTTTATCAAAAACCCTAAATGTGGCTGTGAGTTCTTTCAAAAGCACGGGATCTGTCACGGGGGGCGCTTCTTCCATGCGCCCTGAACCACGAGGTGAAGAAGTTCGAGAATTGCGGCTTCTCAACTTGAGCTTCATTGCACAAGGGATGTAAACCCTTGAAATACTCACAGAGGAAAGCTTCAAGCTCGCGAAAGAGTTGAATTCAATTGTACGAAGATGGGTTGACACAATTTCGCACGAGACTGAATCGAGATTGTACAAGTATGGGATTGAAGAGATTTGTGACAGTTGTAATGAGATCGGATTTGAGAATTGTGAGATGGGTACCAGAGTGAACCCGTAGTTA
This sequence comes from Pleurozium schreberi, assembly GCA_006891605.1. Lineage (NCBI taxonomy): Eukaryota > Viridiplantae > Streptophyta > Bryopsida > Hypnales > Hylocomiaceae > Pleurozium > Pleurozium schreberi. The sequence goes on along the minus strand of VACF01000405.1, from coordinate 24,360 downwards.
TACAATTGAGGAAGCCGCGGGTGATCTATTCTGCATGACAGCAAGTTGAAASCTTCAATTTCGGAGCTGACTTCCTCGACGCTGCAGACATTTTGAGGAAGATGCGAGGGAGATGGTGAGCCGGCGTTTGTTCGGGGCCGCCAGCTGGGGTGGTCGGATCGGATATGCTACAGTAGTAGCTTCCGTTCAACGCCAAATTGAGACCCCCACTTCTCCGACGAGGACGCGTGGCTATGGCGAGCCATAGCTCCAGAAGGAGACGCAGAACGTACCGTATTGTGCACGTTTTTACGAGTAAGTCTACGTATTCGGAGTAAGGCAGCTTAGGGCTGCCGACTGGCGTTTGCGGCCGTTGCTTCGTCGGCGGGGGTCCCGAACCTGAAGTGAACGTAGTTTCTTACCGACTTTCGCTGCTGGTATCAGCGCAAGTTGGCAACCCATTTCCAATCACTTAACCCTTAACCCTTAAAGGACGGACTTATTACCGTGGAGAGAAGGCAAATTGTGGACCCTGGACTGCCAAGTGTTAGGGCCTCCTGCCATGTACATCGGTYCGGTGGAAAAAGCACTRAAWGACAAGAAGTGACCACCGATTGTCTTGCYGGCCTYGGTGAGYGGAGAAGTCGGGTTGCAAGCTTCACCGATATCGGTGGACAAGCCCATTGGTGGAGAGTGGTGGAGATTGGTCAACTTGAAGGGAATTCACTACATGTGCCATTTTTAGTCGCTCTCTCCCCCACCCAACCGGTCCACATAGCAGGACAATTCTGAAATTTGCACTGTAGCTCCCCGGAGAAGCTGCACCGGCCCGACTCACATGGCAAGAGGCCCTTAAACGGTGGGAAGTTAAACCATGTAGCACCTGAAAATGACAACAACATCTAAAAATTTGCTACAACACCTAAAAATTTGATGATAGGCATGCAAGGACTTGTCGGCGTGAGCATGAATTTCCGTGACTTTGAGTTACAATTTGCAGCACCTAAAAATGACAATACATTAAATGACCCTATTTCTTGCTTTCTATATCAAAGCACATCTCTACTTTCACATTTATCCAAAAAATGGATGAAAAATACTTTTTTTGCATCCACTGTAGTTGATTTATGTCATCCAAAGGACCCGAAATGTCCTTGTCGTCTTTTAAGGGTTAAAGGACGGACTTATTACTGCGGGGAGAGGCAGGGTGCGATAGATAGTGCTTGATCGAGGAGGGAAACATTGTTCACGCACATGCTTAGMTTTGAAAAATTTGTACAAACCAACACTTGATGCTACCCATTCAAAAATTGCGAAAAGGGCAGCGTGGCTCAAAACACTTTCATGTGAAAATCTTTACTATTTTCATAATATTAGGGCTATCTCAAAATATGGAAGAAATTAAAGACACTAAATTTGACTTCTCATGATGATTGACATATGTTTAGTCACTTTCACAAAAAGAACGGATGAAAATTGGCGAGTATCCACTCACTGGATGAGTTTTTTTGTCATCCAAAGGACACAAAACGTCCGCCTCATCCACCAAATAAGGAATTTTGGACGAATCTTGAGCAATGCAATGCAAGGTAAATATTTTTAGAGGTGTGTTGATAAAAATGATGAAGATTGCAAAAACTTTGGTAATTTTATTGCATGAATTGAAATTACTATGAATTTTCAAAGGCAAAAAGTGCGCCAGACCCATTGCTAATCTCTAGACTCTTCTAATTTCGATCACTCCAAAAACTAGTTTTCCACTCACTGCTTCCTACTTTCTTGCACACTAAGTTGGAACATGGGTCATTATCTTTTAGTTTCAACTTTGAAAAAAAGAAAAAAAGCATTCTAGCCTTGGTTGAAAATACATTAGTTTATAGGTTGGTTATTGAACTCCGATCGGGAATGGGTGGTTCTACCTCAATTCTAGGAAGATAATATATCAATGAAAAGAAAATAGAATGGTCTACATTGAATAGGAGTTTTAAGGGAACCCATACTCATTAATCGACATTTCACACTATATAAATATCTACCTTTGTTGTACATCAATAGTTACTAAAGTGTCCAAGAATTGTACAACATGTTTTGAATATCCACAATTATTCCTTTAACTTTTTGGTCCCGTTAATACCCCTATTAAGTGTGGACGAATCAATGATATTGTCAATATTCCTAATGACTTCAAAAGGTTCTTTTATTTTGTAGAACTTGTCTTTCTATTTCTATTCATCGTTTAAGATTGATTGTTTGTTATGTTGAGATCTCCCAAATCGTGCATCCCCTAGTGACGTTTTTGGTAATGTGTGAAAGCCCTCGGCGAAGAGGGTACATGGGTTTTGTTTTGTAGCGTCCTGGCCTACGGTGTGAAAGTTATAGATTTTTGAGTTATTTTTGGTTTTAATTTTTTTTTAATATTATTTATACTTTCATTTTGACTGTGGGAACGGTACAGGGCATACTTGTCTATCTTTGCACAACAAAGGGGTCTAAAGAACCCACCTATCCACATTACAAGAAAAATGAAGTGGGTCGTTAGGACACAGAACTAGAGGGGGTACAACTCACCGTACTATTTGAGTTGAGCCTGCCCAATCACCAAATGAATGGATATTCGGATATTCTAAAGTGTCCCTTTTCTAACTTATTTATTCCACTCCTCCTCCGTCCACCGAGGCAGGCAGCCCTTCATAGAAGTAAAAGGCTAACTTACTAGTTACTACCGAATCCTGATCAGATCACGCCCAATGAAATCACGGCCTTCAAAATCCCGGGATGGAGCTGAATCCCGCCCACAGGGTCACTTTCAGTTGGAGTGACGGAAGGGAGGTTCAGTGAAGATCCACTGACCTATACAGGTGGATGAATGATTAAATCTGCATTCATCCAGTTTCAGTGGATGAATGCAGTTCATCCGGATTCAGTTCGGTTGCATCAGGCAGTCCGCCATCCCCATCCGTGGATGTATGTAAAGAGCCTCGTCACACCAGGCCAGCCCTGTACTACTGTACAGCTCGCTTCTGCACCGCCCAAAATATGGCCAGGGTGAATTGACCCCGTCATTGCCCTTATCACAAGGTAAATTTAAAAAATGCCCCCTATTTTATGCCGCGTCAATTTGGTATTTCTTCACCTCTCATTGATAGTAGGGGCCTTTGATTGCAAACATGAATTCAAAATTTTCAAATTTTGTCTTATGTGGTAGATAAAAGAATTTCAATGTTTTCCTAAGGGGTACAAAAAGGGGCAATGAGGGGGTCAGTTCACCCTAGCCCCAAAATATAGCCAGGACCCCCTAAAGCCGCCACTTTTTGCTATTGGGTCTAGTTATTATTTACTATTATTAGTCTAATCAATTTATGTCTTTTCCTTGTTGGCAAGTGAAAAGCAATATTCCAATGCACCGAAGTCGGAAGGCAACCAATTTGGATACATACACTGTCTATCAGGATGATTACCTATTTCTAAACACTTAAGCAATTCGTCCTATTTGTAGCATGCGGAAAGTTCATTAAAGGATTTTTCTTTGTAGAGAAATAAATTTCAAATGGATTTCATAATTTAAAGAAAAATTCTCTCAAAAACAAAATTATCATGATTTTTTTTGGAAGATTCAATTTGTCCCATTCTCCATAGGTAGGCAAATCATTCCAACCATAGGATGATCACAAAATTGATGCAAGGCTTTTGATGTACGCATAGTGATCATTGTATGTTTTCAATGTATACCTCTTGGACATTGTTGTTGCTCCCGCGGGTCCTGCAAAATGTGAGTTGTCACCTACACTTGAGATGATTAGAAATTGAATAGTCTAAGCTTCGAAAATGGGATGCTAGTTGAAAATGGGGTACCTCCTTTAAGTGGTCTTAAAGTGACCTTTGAAGCTTATCAAACTCATCCCTGAATGTAATAGATATTTCAAGCAAAATGTCAATCAATCCTACATAGAGGACGCATTTAGAATGTGGTCATTTTAAGATAATACTATGTACCTTGTGCAAAAGTTTTGTAGCCACTCAAATTTATTTTGGGGTGGAGGTTCTACAATTGTTTTTTTCTTCCACATCCGTACACATTGATTTTGGAGATGTACACAAAATGATTGAGGTTGGTGGTTTGGGGTTAGTCGCGCATTCATTTGAGGGGGTGACCAACTTTTATAATAAATACCCAATCAATTTAAAAAAAAACAAAAAACAGTGGGTTACCGGTGTATCTACCCCTGAATGATTCCCATACCATCCTTCCTTCGTGGAACTTCTCACAAAAAACAATTTTCATTCCTCCCATGTTCCTCCATGTTCCATGGTCTGATGACCCCATTGGACAGCTTTTCTTTTTCTTTCTCCTTTTGCCCTKTTGGARATAAAAAGGGGCACATTTCCATTTCCAAACCCCCAAATCCCACTTGGGGTCAACTGCACCTGCAATTGCTGAATTCCCCAGCGGACCGTTTGGGGTGGGGCTTCATAGAATACTCGTGACTAACAACAATGTCGGCACTCACTACTGTAGTCACTAGTCACTATTCACTACTCACTAGTCACTACTCACTCGGTCGATTTGAATGGAAGATGCTCGAGGGAGCTTGACACGACCAGAATCCAATCAACAGTAGTTCGCCTTGGGAACGAACTGCGGCTCCTTCCGAGCCATTCAATCAGCATGTGCAGGAGAGAAATCATACCAAAGTACGCTACACTAAAAACAAAGGTACACTACGGAAAAATAAGTGTCCATAATGATTTGTCCACAACCACTGTAACTTAACAATGACTGCAAAATGACTGTTTTGTAGTCATTGTGAACAAGAAATGACTACTACAGATATTTGGGGTAGAGTCACACCTTCTTCACTCCACAAAAATTCTATGAAGATTTAGAAAAACGAGGAGCCAATTGGTAGCCAAAATTTGTTAAGAAGGTGTGACACCTCAATCTTGTGAGTGGAGAATGAAAACATAGAACGGAGTTGCATGCAACAAAAGTTGTGCTAAAGTCACCATAGCGTAACAAAAGGAACCAATGGAGGAGCAATGCAGAGGTGAAAAGCAAGGGTGGCGGAATAATCTTCTTGTGTAAAGAGTTCTCCATGTCCATTATTCACCTCCGGAGGAGAATAATGGACTTTGAGAACTCTTCAGAGAAGCAGAATATTTGGCTTTGCAGAGCCAACCAAAAGCCAATTCCAAGTTGACACGTTCCCATTCACAGGAGAATTTGTGAGGAGTGAAGAAGGTGTGACTATCCCTATTATTTGTGAATAAGTCATTTATACCCTTGTTTTTTTTTGGTAGTGGTAGGAGGTTTATAAAGCACCCATCTAAGAGTGAAATTGAATTTTGGGGAGGTGGAACTTCTTAAAACATTTTTCAATAAAACTTTCCTTCAAACACAAGACAAATTGGCATCTAACCCAAGTTGTTTTATATTTTTTGAAACTTCGTGGAATCAGTTATGAATTTTTGAAGTTGAAAAAAGTTCATTTCAATGGACTTTAAAATTGACCCCCTCCTCAAATGTAGACTACTTGTACATTGAAAAGTACAAAATGCATTTCTAGAGCTTGTTCCATTTTGGGACCTCCTACCTTAATAATTATGGATAGAGTAATGCCCCTCCAGAAAAAAGAGGGGCATTGTGCGACATGATAAACCAACCGTCCAAGCACCATAATAGTTTCTTGAGAATAGGTGGTGCATGTGGAGATTGATATTTACATCAAATTTATTAGATTTTTCACTTGACTTGTCTACTTGATAATCAATTTTTCAATAAATTTGACTTTACAAATTTAGGGTTCTTTACTTATATTGTAAAGCCATCCTCAAAAGTCTMCTTATTGAAGTGGTTGAAAACAAAGTTCACAATATTTTTGAGTTTATTAGCTATTTTTTCCTTCAATTCCCATATTGAACCGTTTTTCCAAGTACCAAATTAATATGATATTTTCTCTATTTTTTATACTCTAAATACAAGTTATATAGATTTTTCACCATTTTGTTTTCAATGTTTTTAAATTTCAAATGATTTTTTCCCCAATTCTACCAGCTAACAAATGAACTAATCAGTAATTCTTCGCAAACATAGGGGTGAAAAAACTTTTTTTTATCTTCTCAATGCAGTTCCACGATCATTCAAGTCTGTCAAAAATTACTCCATGCCACATTCAACTACTTTTTGACTTTTGAAGGTCCAAAATTAATAATGGTCATCGGGAGAAAAAAAATGAGTTATCGGGAGATAATGCAAAACATCGGGAAATCTATGCAAAAAAACGGGAGATCTGTGAAAACATCGGGAGATCTCCCGATGTTATAATCTGGAGATCTTTTGATGTAAAGTCCAAAATTCATTGAATAGTCCAAAAGTAGTTAAATATGGCATCTCCCCCCTTTGCACCAATTCGCTCTTTCCTACACTTGTACCAACTATGGATTATGTATAGGGTAATGCCCAAGAAGGAGGGCATTTTGCGATATAAAGGGCCAACGAGGAGGGCGCAACCCGACGAGGAGGTGCTTTATATCGCAAAATGCCCGACGACAAGGGATATTGCCCGACATAAATCACGAGCGAGAAAATCAAAGATGGATGAAACATGCGGGATGAAATAACAAAATTGGATGAAGAATCCGAAAAGCTCAATTACGCAGATTTTCTCGAATAATCGGGCATTAAGCCACATAACCCTCCCAGGAAATGAACGGGCGATTTCTGGGGAGTGGTTTACGTTATTTTTGTACAATTTGTAAAGGTTGTTGTATATATGTTACAATATGTCTTTATAGAAATGATAAAATCAGTCTTTGTTGAATTGAACACGATCATCCTTCGTTTTGAGAGCCTGTACTATTGCACATGTAGGACGGTTCTAAGCTTAGTAGACTTATTTTGGAAAGTCTTTGCTTGCAAACAAACACKAAGGTCTTTTCCAAAATTGTCTATAGAAGTCTCCAAGAAAAATTGTCTGGATTTTAACTGTTGAACGTTGGGGTGGGTATTTTGTGTCCTATTTTGTGTCTTATAGAAGACAGAGAATCAAATCGTGTAGGACAAAATTGCAATTTTACATCCTCGGTATTAGGAATGGAAAGGGAATATCTTTTTTAGTACTTTGACTTCCAATGAGTATATTTGGCTTTTCAAAGTAGATGATGTCACACGGTATCATAAATGCATGATTTCCACTGCCAGTGGTCCGTCCTTCAAGGGTTAACATGTTTCAAAGGACGTCTTGGTAATACCGTAATAGGTAATCACTGGAGTATGATCCAATTTTTGGATCAATAGGTGCATTCTCTATTTTTAAAGTAACAAAGAAAGTCATCCATTAGATAGTTTGTGTCTTCAATGTCGTTTCAAGGTTAATCTTGTAAATTTGTTGGAGTTGCAAGTTTGAGTTTCTACATTTCTCAAGCATTGCCGCAAGTGATGCAAACTTCATCATGTCAAAAAACTAATATATTTAGAAGGGATGGGGTCATTTCTTTATGGCCATTTGAGTGTGTGACTTGCTATGTTGAACACTAAACCGTCAATAGAAAAATCATAATTTTTTTTTATATCAAATTTTTGATACTTAAAATAAATTCAATATAGTATTCACCTAAAACACCTAAAAATAGTACTTTGATAAGATTTTATTTAATTCTCCAATTTATTTGACACCAAAAGATGGTGCCTTCGGCATTTAGGTGTTATGTTCCAAGCAAATACAAGTCTCCTAGTGAGCAGAAACAAAAAAACTCTTTACATCAATTATCATGCTTATGTACAATTTGTAACAAGGGATTTGCATCTAATATACTCATCTAACATTCCTAAGCACATTTGAGTGTTCCATCTTCAACAAYTGTCAATCTTCAACCGCTGTCAACTACAAAATATTCTTTTAGTTTTTATTTATTAATGAAACAAATCACATTATTGAATATGGAATTTGACATATGATTCCCATGCATTTTAGGCATTGTAAGAAAATTCTTAAWACTTTTGAACTCTCAACACCTTGTTTCATAAGGTTAACCTTTAAACAACGCCGAGGACGTTTTGCGTCTAATGAATGGCAAAGAATCTTTCCTTGTAGGACAAAAATGCAATCATTCATCCTCGGTTTTAGGGGTGGAAAGGGGAGATCTTCTACAATACTTTGACTTCCAATGAATATATTTAGCTTTTCCAAAGTAGATGATGTCACATGGTATCAAAATGCATGATTTCCACGGACACCGGTCCATCCTAGGGTTAAGCCTACAATGTTGTTACATGCACCAAGTGTCTAATAGAGAATCTCTTCTTCTATATAAAATAGAAGTGCAAATGGCCATCCTTGAAATTTGGTATGAAAAGGGGAGGACTTGCATAATAGTTTGACCTCCAATGAGCACTCTCAGATCTTCTCAAGCAAATGGCATGATTTTGATCAATTAACGATTTGTTATGGCTATTGTCCTAAACATGAAAATAATGTGGAATTCTGTCCCATCAGATGTATACACATGATCTATATGGAGGGGCAATTACAGAATGTGTCATTAAAGAACAAGAGTGTCCTACTGGAGAATGTTATGTTGTTGTGAGTCATACCAAATGAAACATAAAATTATTTGACAAACCGATTTTCAGGCAAGACTTTCACAAGTTATGCTACATAAACTATTTGACAAACCAATTTTCAGACAAGAAAAATCACAAGCCATGCTACATAAATTAAAGAAGCCACCAAAGGGGTTGTTGCACTAAATAGTTTAGTAATAACCAAAGCAAACAAATTGTTGCACTAATGTGCAAATTCTGCATACTGCTCTCAAGCCAAAACAGGTGTAGGACAGCTTTCGGTTTTGGAATCTGATGCTTCTTTCACTTTAGACGAAGAGGCGGCTTTCGCTTTCCGCAACGGTGTTGGGGAAGCTGTTTCCACACTTATGCCCTTGACCTCCAAAATTCTAAGACGTGTCAATTCCTGTATGCGGAAGCCATCAGTAAGAAACAACCACTAATCAATTTTTTTTCCATTGTAGCCAATCCAAACAGTCCTTAATTCTACAATGAGCGCATCCATCTTACTGTTCATCTAACAACATGCCAAAAAATAAGATATGAATTGGATTTCAATCAAAATGAAGTGCAATGACACGATACTTCTGCTTGCTCACAAGTGTCAATTTAGGAGCTACTGGCAGGAAGCTATTGAAGCGAGGAATGTCAGAGCCGTCCCTCTTCGAAATTCTTGAACTCAAGGTGTAAGAGGACGGATGTCAAAAGATTTGGAGCACCTTGGATTGAAACATTTTTCCATGAATTCAATGGACCCAAGTTGTTACAAGTCCCGTCTTTTCAAGAATGTTATGTTAGATCCAAAAATTATCCGAAATTTGACAAGCTGCCACAAGGACTGAATTTGGTTACAGTATTAGATCATCAGTAAAGGCTAATTCTTACCTGGCGATGACCAGTGGTCCTACGATAATTCTTTCGTCTCTTTTTCTTGAATATAATCACTTTCTCATCCAATGCCTGCATTAAGGCCATATACACATCCAGTTAGTGAGAATCTCTCAGACAATACGTTCAACCCACTCTTTTTGCACTCTGTAATTGCACATTCCCTATATTCCCTGAGAATTTTTCATATTCTGTACATCTCTGATTGGAGAACTTGAATGCGAAACCATTTGACAGGAGCCAATTAGCCCCCCTGAGGCAGTTGCAATTAGAGAGGTTGAGACAACATTCTACTATAAGGAAATTCTCCTGCAAACACATACTTGGAATGAAGTTTGAAATGAAAACAAATGCAGGTTCTTGCTTACATGCTCTTCAACGACAGCAAAAACTGCCGCTTTGGGTACAGTAGGTCGACCAATGATAGTCTGGTCTTTTGATCCAAGCAAAAGGACCTTGTTCAGCATCAGCTGCAGACAGACAGATTAAGCAGATCTCATCACACAAATAATTTCAGACACGATTAGCTGGCGATGAAAGGAAGAGAACTGCGTGCATTAGATGACAATCCCATAATAACGAAGAGATTCGTTGCAGAATCTWTTCTAATAACGTTCAAAGGATAAGGCATAAAATTACTAAAACYCTTAGGGACCGTATCCCATCTCCTATGATGTTACCAACAACTCATCTATTTGTAAACTTGGTTCATAAACTTGCTTGGACTTATTAACAAGTAATGTCTTATGGCCATTGAACTTTACAGGAAGTAGGAATGTCTACTACCACTTGCAGTGGCCTACAACCTCCCACTTAGAGATTGCATACGAAATCCATACACAAGGATGAAAATTTAACCTCAACAGATTTGCTTCTTGTACCCAAATTGACTTTTTCACAGCTCTATAGTGTTCTCCCATRATTGACACTCCTWCATATGYTGAAATGCGCAAATAGTGTYCTCTGCCTTAGAATTACCTTGTCATTGATGTCGCAGTACTTCAGCTTCTCAGTGTAAATAAGATCGTTTGGRGACACCTTGAACTGGTGAGAGCCGATCTGTACAGCACCACCGAAGCACATTTTAGAATGCAACCTTTGCAAACGTAGCATGAGCGCAAGATTGAGCACAAAAGGAATCWGAATTACTTTCCTTGGCTCAATCCTTCATTGATTCCAAGGTGGTCAGGAAGCTTTCAAGAATATCATGCACAATTGCTCCAACATCTACCGAAATAACGTCACTTAAAAATGTCTGTTACTATGACCATAATTGGGCAAATAGAAATGCCAAAATCCTGCAATTTGGCATAACTAGGTCACCAATATTCAAGTACAGAAAACAGGTGATCTAGAATGTAATAACCATGACTTGCATTTATATAGATATTGCGAAATCTTCACTTCCAGACTGACCTAATAATCTGATTACTTACCATTATTTATCAAGAAAGACTAACAACCGAAGCTGTATGACCTCTGGATGTTAACGCAAGAATCAACGCTAGAATGTATTGCATACACATTAATATTTCTAGAACACGAAATCTATGCTTCCAAACTGATCTAATAATTTGCAATTTCTGATTGCCAAATCTCAACGCAAGAATGAAAGGAAGAGAAACACACCTGCACGACTGCGAAGGCTTTCGGCCGTTTGTTCCGCCCAAAATCCTCCTCTGTATAGCGATCCACAACTTTGTAGCCGATCTCCTCTGCCAATGCCCGTTGCTCATTGTTGAGTTTGAATGGTCTTGGTGCCGGCTTAATCGGTGCCTTGGGTGCCAATTGCGACAGGTCCTCCTTCTGCTCTTCGGAGCCGCCTTCTCCTACCCCAGTACTGTAAACCCTGAACCTCACAGCCTCGTGCCCGCAACCCAAACCCACATTTGCAAGAGAAAAAMTGGACAAGTATCTTGACAACACCTGCGCTGCATCGTCTGACGGGGAGGAAGAAGATGCGGAAGAGWGACCACTATTTGAAAACGAAGACAGACCGATCCTACTGCAAACCCGACGTGAGAGCAGACGCGCTGAAGTCATAGCCATTGTGAAAGGGTCCCTCGCAGCGACACTCTTAACAAAATTTTAAACTCTTACAGCTCCTCCTCGCTGCATTCCTTTTGACCAAAAAWTTTCTTCCACGCAAAATGATGCAAACCCCCAGAACTGCCACATTCAACGAACCCTAAACCATGTTAAAACCTGCCCATGTAACCCTTATCCTGCCTGGGGAACCCTAAAACCAGCCCGAAKCTGTGCCATCACATTGCACAAAGCGARTTTGATTGCGGTAAGCCAAGTCTAAGAGCCAAAAATGATCACCTTCAAGAGGGTCCAGGACCGAATTCATTGGAGGGTTTAGGGTTTTCGAAAACTGCGGATGGAGAGAGACGATGTTCCATTGATTGGGAACTTCACCAAGGGAACTTTGRAAGGCACATTTTCATTCGACCTGATGATCAGCATTGATCAYTCTTTGCAAAACGAGTAGGAAACTTTGCAACCGCGGCAATCTCTTAAGCTTCTCTAATTGAGGTTGCGAACGTTACGTTTGCATCATCAGTTAGGTTTAGGGTTTGATGCCGTTTTCCCTGTGACTTCGAAGGCATCAGCCCGACTCGGAATGATGTGTGCTCCCCTTTGATTCTCGTAAGACATTTGTGCATTAAAATTCAATAATGAGTTACGCTGACTGACATTTCTCATGTCGTCGCTGTTTGAATAAACTGGAACGCCAGATATAAATGCTATGTCATTTCAAACCCTAGCTAAGAAACTTTTATTAGTCACTGCAATATCAATACTCACAACATGGACTACTAGCTTGTTAGAACCGAATTTTCCATAGCTTTCCAACAAACTATCATTCAATTGGGTTGACCCAGAAATGAAAAAGAAATCTCAAAAACAACAAAACTACTTGTYAGGTGTATGATATCGTATTCGCTGTGTACCTTTGACTGCTTGTTGTGATGTCAATACTTGGAATTAGGACATACGTTTTAGCTTTTTAGAAGCGCATTTTGAGGAGCTTTCCAACAAGATATCACTCAGCATTTGGTTTAGAGCATGAAACTTGAATTTGAATTTTGATTCCACCCATTAATTTAGTTACCATGGTCTTTAGACCCGGCTTGAARTCTTACTCAGGAGTTGAGGACTTGTGTGAGTCGATCTGATATCCGGCACTCCAGTCGGATTATGATGGAGATACCTGAATTGAACTCCGCCGAATTGGAGTCCCGCGTGAAGGATAAGCGGAARTCGATGATTGAGAATTCCTTAAACCAAAGCGCTCCAAGTACAAGTAAGCTCGCACGGCAAAGTTCGTTACTCTTCATAACCCTAGGTGACCAAGAAATTAAAGTGGGCCTCATGTTTTTGCACTTTTGAAAGGGTCATATGGGGACTTTCTTCTGATCAAGTTTTTATTAATTTTTTGACGAACTCATGCAATGTTCTTACTTATCTTTGGGCCTCATCTTTGTCTCTGTCTGAATCATATTTTGCACACATGATGTCTCACTCTTGTGGGGGTTAAGTTTGTACTCAATTTCGCCGGTCTTGACCTAATTCAGATACTATTTCGTCACTCTTGTTGAGTCGTGTGACATTTGTTGAGCATGCGTGCAGTTCATTATGATTACGAGGCCATGGGTCTTCAAACACTGCGAACACCTTCACCGAAACAACCGTCACAGTCGCTGACACCGGTGAGGGCCAAGAAAAAGAAGCGGAAGAAGGGGAAACAAAGAGCTGCCTACCACAAGTTGTTCTTGTTTGCAGACAAGGTGGATTATGTACTGATGGTTGTGGGGGGCACTGCGGCGGTTCTTCATGGGGCAGCTGTTCCTGTTTTCTTCATTTACTTCTCCCGGCTCATCAATGATCTTGGCCACAGTATGTTTGATCCCAAGAAGCAGACTACCGAAGTTGCTCGGGTATTAATTCTGCACCCTTTTCTTGGCGGTTGATTTTCCATTTAGCGTTCATTAAGATCATAATCGGTGGTGTCAAAGTGTGCAACTTTCAACTGCAAGATTCTCCTTTTTCTTCCCATTTTGAGCTTTACCCGATTATGAGTCCCAAATTCTTGTCAATAAAACTAGCCGGTTTGTAGAGTTAGGCCTAACAATTCAAGTCGTTTGAGATCATCTCTTCTTGCAGAATGCAAGTCTTGCACTCTTGACAATGATTGTATGGATCATCGCATTCTTGAGCAGCTGCCTTGGCCCTGTTGGAAAAGAAATCTAGATTCTTTTTGTGCCCAATCTTGAGCACATCTTAGCTGGGAAGTACCAAAAGCTAAAGGTAGAAAAGATAGACGGTTGGGATGTCTCTTTAGTGAATGTCTGAGTTTGTAGCTTTTTCGGGTTGCTATGTACTGTGGAGAGGGGTGGGTTCTTGTAAATGCTGAAGTAGGATTGGAGATTGCAACAATGTAAGAGTCTTGWRATAATATTGTCTTKATTTACCACATATTTTGCTTGTGCAGTATTCCATGAATTTCTTTTACTTGGGACTCCATTGCTTGGTAACAGCATGGTTAGGTGAGTTCCCTCTTTGACCCATCTTAGCTCCACCCCTTAGTGAAATATGCTCAATTGTAATGCTTAGTTTTCATAAACGTTTTCAGTTTTCAGTTTACATTCTCATCTTATTTCAGAACCTAATATCCTCGTGTTTATCTTCAGTTTACATTGTCAGCTCATATCCTCAATTTTGTTCTAAACTCACCAAGTGTTCTTGGGCTTACATCCTCAGTTGACATCCTTAGGTTGTATCAGCTTACATTCTTAGGTGCTTACTTTATTCAAGTTTTGTATGTGACAACTTGGACAAGAGGTAGTTGATACTCGTGTGTGCTTGCGACCTGACTTTTCTCTAAGCAATTAGATCTGCAAATTTAAACGTCAGTAGTCTCATGACATTCTGACTTATCACGTGCAGAGGTTTCATGTTGGATGATCACTGGTGAGCGCCAGTCGGCTCGAATACGGACCAAGTACTTGCACGCCATGCTGACTGAAGTATGCTCTTGAAGTACCCTTGAAACGTTTTGTTACGAACTTTTGTCCATGAATCCTTGTCCCTGTGAAATTGGACTGCGGACATAATAGTCGCTCAGAATATCCACTTGCATTATTGGTGGTTTGTGTCTAACTTTTGAATCTTTTGGTGAAGAAGGGCGAGTTCTCACAACTACTACTAGTGCTATGCATCTCCTTTAATTAGAAAATTGAGAGATGATGGGGTTTCAAAGTTTTCACAACTTTTGCCCCTCCTTATTGGTCCTCCTATTTCAGGGTTGGAGGTAGTCAGCGTTAAATTTTCTGCCTCCTAAACTACTCTGAGATCTACTAATTCTCACGTTTCTTAGTTTCATCAGAAGTTTTGAGGAAAATACTGGCTACTTCCAGTTTCAAAKATCCTTTGTTTTTCTGTAGTAGTCGCGGTAAACTAACTCTTGAATCTGGATGTTGATGAACTGTGACCTTATTGGCTTGTCAATGTAGGAAGTTGGATTCTTTGATACGGACTCTTGCACCTCGGAGCTGGTCAGTCGAATATCAAGTGACACATTGCTGGTGCAAGAAGCTATTGGCGAGAAGGTAATCTTCTCGTTTACTTCTCTGAAAGAAAAGATCCATCTCAATCAGTTTATAAATTCTCCGTCCCAACTGTGTAAGTTCTACTATCAATTCAGATCACTTCAAAACATATCGAGGAAAAATGCAAATTGAGACAAGCTTTGTGCAGGCAGGGAACTTTTTGCACTATACGAGYATTTTTGTGTCTGGCATCTGTGTGAGTTTCGGGACCATTTGGCAGCTGACAGCCGTGACTCTATCAGTGCTACCTTTGCTTGCCGCAGCGGGAGGAGCATACTTAGCGATACGAGTTCATCAAACVAAGTGGAGCCAGGAGGCTTATTCTAAAGCCGGTAGCATCGCAGAGGAGGTACTGTTTCTCGAAACCAATAACTGCATTGGTTGACCCCAACAGGACCCGACAATCTTGGTTTGARAACGACAAAATTGACTGTTCTAATATAACTGAGATGAGGCCAAATTTTATATCACCTGAATTAAGAGTATTCTATGTGTTGGTCAAAACTAAATGTAGAAGGTCGGTGACAGACAGCTCAAGGTTATAGTCAAAGAAATATACAGAAGCAGCCGCTTTCCAGCGTCATGCCAATCTGCCAAATGTATAAGTATCTAACTGTGACCTCTCTACCCCTCATTYTGAACTTGAAATCTGATGCACATTAGAAGAAAAATGTGAAAATTTGTTCCTTGAGTTTCGTTCACTTCCCAAGAAGTTAATCATCCATGTGCCAAAATGTCAAGATTCAAAGTAGTGTATGGTAATGTAGTACATTTGTCATCATGCAAAACCAAAGATTTCCAGAAGTTGTGTAATAGTGCGTTCAGGGAACTAAGATTCTTGGAAACCAAATGGCTATGGAATTTTCTTTAACGCGTCATCATGACTGAGACTGTGTACAGGCAATTGCTCAAGTGCGGACAGTGTACTCGTTTGTAGGGGAGGTGAAAACACAACAAGCTTAYAGCAGAGCTCTGCACAGAACACTCGATATGGCTAAGCGAGCAGGGATTGCGAAGGGCTTGAGCGTTGGCTTAACCCATGGTCTTCTCATCGGTGTATGGGGTTTGTTGTTTTGGTATGCCAGTCTCTTGGTGTTGCGCAAGCACTCCAATGGAGGGCAGGCTTTCACCACTATTATCAACGCGGTTGTCAGTGGGCTGTAAGAAAACAACCTAACCCTCCTTTACTACATTAGATATTACCTTATATGCGTTATCATTAGAGTCTGTCAGCATAGGATGCTCCAAAACAATTGCGTTTTACGGATAACCAACGAAACTTAAGGACGGAGTGCCGCGTTTGCACTCTTGACAAGTTGACATTCTAGACCAGCGGGAAGGGGCTCTACGACGCTTCCCATTATTCTCAGTAGTTTTTTATTATATTGAAGTGTAACTGGCTCTGTAATCTTGAGTCCTAAATCTTCTGATAGTAGCATTGAATATTATTCCATCTACAATGTTACAATGTTACAATAGATTGTCGCCTGCTTGAGTCATGAAGAATATCATGCATCTCGGTGTATTCGAGATTCTGCAGCCTGTGTGCAGCTTCCTCTTAACTTCGAGAGTCTCTTGTTTGAGCGTGCAGTTCACTCGGCCAGATGGCACCGAACCTTCATGTCTTTGCCAAGGGCACAGCAGCGGGGCTCCATATCATGCAAGTCATTGAGAGGAAGCAGTTGCGGGATTGCAAGCGCAGTGCTCAAGGCCGAATCCTACCTCACGTGGCGGGTCACATTGAGCTTCGTGACATCAGCTTCAGCTATCCGTCTCGACCCGACGTGAAGATCTTCGACGGGTTCCACATTTCCATTCCTGCTGGCACCACGGCTGCGACTTGGTTGTTGGGGCGAATCTCTGTTCAGGCACACAAAGGATATGTATTTGCCTGGGTCAAGTTTGCCGTATGCTAGGGAGAGCAAGTCGTGTGACTGCACCCCCAACCTGACGAGGCATAACTCCAAGTATGCGTAATCCTAGACCCTAATTCACTTGTGTCGTGTTTCTTTATATTTAAATACTCTTTGTCCTTTGATATAAAGCATGATGCCCAAAACCGATAACTGGTTTTAGCAGTTCCTCATAAAGCATCGAGTTAGAATATTCTTTTACAGTCACTTTTTAACTTTTTAATTCATATGTAGGAGTGTGCTTTCGTTGAGAGAATTACTCGAAAGGGCCCTCTCGAGAGAACAGTTTGGGTACTACAAGAGCCAAACCCCTTGAGATCAAATTGTCTTCTCACTCAATTGTTTTACATAATTTCTTACACAATTGTTCAAACTCTTGGAGGCTGTATACAACCACTGTTGAAGGGACAGTAGACAACCTCATTTCCATTCAAAGATCTGTAGCCATAGACGTTGATCCATAGTGATGCTTTACAGCCAGCTTGCTGATTGAAGGCCAATAAGTGTATTGGAAGAGATGAGTTGTTGCTGTTAACAGGGGTCAGTCAATAGGAGACAGACTCAGGATTTTCGTATCCTCCACCTTGGATTATCTACCAAGTGTGAAGTATTATGATGGGCTTTTCTTGCTATGCTGGCTCTGGACTGAAGAGGGAGGCCTTACGTTGTCAAAAGCTTGTATCTACAATGAATGTGAAGGAGTTTGAGTTAGGTTGCCACATGAGATGCAAGCCATTGCTGCAGTGTGAGGTTTCTAAATTCACAGGGACAGAGCCTCTTGTTGCGTAGCTTCTTGTTTCTGCTTGTTTTTTGCAAGTGGTGACAGTTTTCTGCTACTGGTTGTGTTTCAGGCAGTCAAGATTATCATCTCTGATTGAGCAGTTCAGCCAACCTCGTTCTGTAAGCCCCCATCATCACGAGACSCCTGAGTCCGATGTCTCTGAAGCCTCCACCTCTGGAACCTCACCCCGAGCTCCCATTACGGGCTCCTACAAACCATCCCTGAGACGTCTGCTTTTGCTAAACGCACCTGAATGGCCATACGCCATCCTTGGATCCATCGGTGCTTCCCTAGCAGGATGGAAAACCCCGCTGGCTGCCTTGGGTATGAGCAACATTCTGGTGTCATTCTACACCTTTGACGACTGGTACATCAAGCACCAGGTCCGCAAAATATGCTTGTTGTTCACTGGGGCCATTCCTGTGACGGTGCTTGCCTTTCTGATGCAAAACTATTTCTTCGAAGTCATGGGAGAACGGCTCACCATCCGTGTCCGTGAGAAGATGCTCACCTGTAAGCTTTTTTCCCCCATTATTCTGCTCGGTTTCTTTTACGTTATATTTTTAACGAGTAGGAATTATCCCCAGAGGTGTTTTTAGATCATTTATTAGTTTGCTACCTTGCCAAATGTAACCGGGATTATAACACCATTTAAGGAAATTTCTAATGAACTTATTGTCGATTGTAACGCAGCTAGTTTTTTTTTTTCTAAAATTGAGATTGAATTCTCTACTAGAATTAACTGCTTCCTCTAGTTCCTCTAGCTTGAATACTACTTGCCTGGTCTCCTGATGACTCTAGGAATATTGTTTTGTCATCAATTTGCTGTAAATAGAATTGTCTAGTTGCTTCCTGCCGGTCATTGAATTTGAAGGAGGCAAATTGGGGGCGTCATCTTTMCCAATCTGCATTTCTGCTACTTGTTCCAACTCAAGGCCCCACCCATGCCAAAAAAGTWTCGCCAGTTAGCTAACATAGGTGTCAGGTCTATGTGCTAGTTAAAATTCAACCAACAGATAAGTAGTAGGCAGTATTAAGAATTTATCGAAGTTAGCTTGCTGCTGCTAKTGGTCGGTATGGGAGGATTTAGCACTTCAAGTCATAGGTATTTGTCCAAAATTGAGTTAAAGTTGATAGGTAGAAATGAATGTAAATTCATGACAAGTTAGTCAGTGGGATCACACCAATTTACTGAGTGACATACTTTGGTTGTATCAGCATTTAGTAACTAGTTCCAGTTAGCTAATTGGTGCCTACTTGGGTGGGGTGCGCCAATGATATTTTTCAATGAAAAGGGTTATGTATTAAAACCTTGAGTTACTCCAGTAGCGAAAAGGAAAGAAATTTACTGGCTCTACTAATGCGAGATGCAGGGTCTGGGCTGGCCAGCAATTCTGCGTCAAGAGGTGGGCTGGTTCGACCAAGACGAGAACAACAGCAGTTTGGTGGCCTCTCGCCTGGCTGTGGATGCAACGCTGGTGAGGGCGTTTGTGGGTGACCGAGCTTCCGTGCTCCTCATGACACTAGCTCTCATGTTCTTAGCCTTCGGTATCGCTTTCTACTTGGACTGGAAAATTGCATTCGTGGTGTTGGCCACGTATCCTTTCATGGTCGGTGCTTTTATCGGTGAGGTAACTATCTGCTTCTCTCAATGAATTTTAAAAACTCTCATTCAACCTCACAGAATGACGTCAAGCATGATAAATCCGGTGTACCCTAGATTCTCTAAAGTACAAACCAGCCGGGTTCAAAAAAATGAGCTAATACCTCAGAGTAACATTATACTTTTTTCGAATGTCATGAATCCAAGAAAACTACTCAAGTTCATTCAATTAGTGAGAGATACACTTACTGTTTTACATTGCAGTTTTTTTCCCGGAAACCTTTTGATTTTCATTTGTTTAGTGGCTACTGGGAGAAGAAGGGAGTATCTTCTTTCCTCCGAAGTCATTAAAGCTTTGAAAATCGTGCACTAAGTGAATTAATATGTTTAGTAAAATCTTGTTTTTTTGAATAATTACGAAGAATCAACATGATCAGCAACGATGGATGTTGTATGCAGCATCATTTCCTGAAAGGATTTGGGGGAGACGTAGCCAAGGCGTACGCAAGAGCCAGCATGGTGGCCACAGAGGCCGTGAGCAACATCCGCACGGTAGCAGCCTTCTGTGCGGAGGAGAAAGTGCTGGACCTCTTCATTCGGGAGCTCRCCTTGCCCAAGCGCCGCGCTTTTCTTCGAGGCCACTTGGCTGGCCTGGGCTATGGCCTGTCGCAGTTCTTAATCTTCAGCTCCTATGGACTGGCCATGTGGTACTCCTCCACGCTGGTCACCCACGGCGGATTTGACGACTTTTCSAACATTATTCGCACTTTCATCGTGCTCGTTGTTACTGCTGTCATGCTGGCCGAGTCCCTCACAATGTCCCCGGACATCTTGAAAGGCTCTCAGGTATTGATTTACCATCTTCATTTCTTTCAAATTCTAAGATTGCTCCCTATCTGGATACTCCAAAATCAAAACTGGGAATTTTTGAGGTGGGCACGTGGCAGGTGGCTTGGCTTCAAACACTTTTGTCCTTCCATAACTTACAGTTTCTACGTCCAATTTTATTCTCTTTGTGGAGCCTGATTTTATTCTCTTTTTTGAGCAGCTAAGAGCATCCCCACCCAACTTGCAAAATGGATGACTTGTCCAAGGCGGCTTGCAAAAGTGCCCCACCTATCTTGCAAAACGGATGAACTTCTTAAGAAGGCGGCTCCAAAACCTCTAGCGGGTGGTTTTGCAAGCCAAAGCTTGGCTTGCAAACCAACTTGCAAACCGTATAAGACAAACTAAAGTGCATGGAAAGTCAACATGAGTGGGTATTGCCTCCTATGAAAAGTCGCCACTATAGTTTGCTATTGCCTTTGCTATTGTCCTCTTTGGCTTTTTAACAAGCCATGGGTGGGGCGTCCGGCTTGCAAAATGGATGCCCTTCCATTTTACAAGCCAAATCCCACCCATAGTTTACCAGGCGGGTGGGGATGCTCTAAGGGAGAGGCACTCGATGGTGTCCATGTACCCAATGCCGTCCCTTTCTAGGTCATCCATTCATTCTAGAAGGAAAATGTAGCGGGACTGTAGACTGCTTATTATTTTAGGTCAAASAAATAAGCCATGTACTACCTACCTACATTTATAGTCTGAAATGATTATGCTCTGTAGAATCAGACAGAATTGGGTGCAGGGACGTCCATTGGGTGTCTCTCCCTTATATTGCCTTTTATTTATAAATTGTTGGTTGTGTAGCTATCAAGTACTTTTAATAAACTAAGACTCACGTACCATATTTTGTGTAATATACTTTCTTTCCCAAAACAAGATGAATTTGGAATTTTTTATTGATAGTACATTAAAATATGCTAATTATATGGTGGGGGTACACTATACCATTTGGCAAAAACAAATATGTGCAATAACTTTTGTCTTTGTTGTAATTGAATCTATGATTATTTTTAAAATCCATGGAGTGTATGGGTTTCAAAGGCATGTTTTTTGAAGATTGTTGTTGTCACTATTCTTGTAAAGAGTTGGTAGCAAACATAAAGTATTTAAATACTACTTTAAATTCTTCAAAGTGTAATCAATGTGACAAGCTTTCCAACATACACACTTAAGTCCCACTTTGCTGAAAATTTGTTGTAATTTATCAAAATTTGTATTTGTGAGATTTACCAAAATTTAATATTTAATTCAATATTTAAGTTTTAGACAAATGTGGTGTAACAAAGGTGAGCACTTTGGAAGGAAATTTTAGATGCAAGTTGGATGACAATCTCACAATTTGAGAGCATAATTATGAGAATTAGTACATTCTATTGATTTCATTTGAACTTCAACTTGAGTAGCCTATGCTTCATAAGTTTCCAAAAATTTGGAAAAATCAATAACCGTATCATGACTATGAGCCACACTACTTGAATTAACTTGAGAGCATCCCCATGACTCCAGGGACACTCGGGCGCAAAATTGGGCTCTTTGGAGTGCTCTTCAATTTGGCTAGCCCATGTGGTAGGACTTTGCCCCACTAAGAAACAATGAATGCAACACTCTTAGAGGGAGAGGCACTTTGAGCAAGAAATTCAGTTTATTTTGCTTTAAAATTAAACCCAAAATTATTCCGCCAAAGGGGACCAAAAGTGTCCTCACATAATTTGGCAATGAAATTCAAAGTGTTGTAACTTTTGCATCTAATCTCCAAATTCAATAGAACTTATTGGAAACTAGTTTCACTAGTCTAGTTTGTGTGGGATAAAATTTTCAAATCAATACAAGACGTACAAATGCTTTGGGAGCCAATCAAAGTTCACAGGTTCAATTTGAGTTCCCCAAACTGCAATTCATGGCTGCAACTACGGGGGCTTGTACTTCCTTCATCCAATGTTTGTTTTCAATAAAAATTTGTTGGGTTATGTTCCTCTACAAGTATAGTTATGGTAGTAAGATTTTCATGTCAGGCCCATTCAAGTTGATTTGAAAGTTTGGGAGCAATTCCAAGTTCAAAATCCAGACATTTGTGGATTACAATGAACTTTGGCAACTTATATGTTCTTCATACAATGTCCATTTCTAATAATTTAAAAAAAAAAGTTGTGCATTCTAGTCTAGTTCATGTGGCTAAAATTTCATATCAATCCAAGAAGTTATGAGTGACTGAGAAGCATTTTAGTAGGAGTTTCAGCCATAGATGTTTTTTTGCACCCTTTTTTGCTCTTTTTTTACATTTCAAAGTCACTTTGCAAACACAATGAGTCCATTTAATGAATTTTTTCACCAATGTGTTTATATGTTAATTTCAAAGCACTTCCTAGTTCAAAGTTTCTTCATTTGAGTAGGTTTAGAAATCAAATTTCACCTCCAAAAGTGTTTTTTAGGAAAATTTCAGCATCTTTAATCAACATTAAAAAATATAAGCTTTCAATCTATGCGGTCAAATGACTCTAAATTTGATCCACATCATATACAATATGCACACTACGAGAATGTACGGTTGAGATTTTCGTACCTTAATGACATGTAAACTTATAAGACTTGAAAAATAAAGATGCTTATTGATACATTTGGGCCTTGAGTGGTAAAGGGTTAATCCCTAAGCACCCTAGTCCCTCAAATTTGGCCTCTACACATTGAAAGATTTTCTTCTTTGATTATTATAATCTTTTCAATAGTAGGGTTAAATAATTTGTCCCTTTTTCCACAGCTCCAAGCTTGTCTCCACTACGTACCTATCGTATCAGTATGGTTAGTTTATGTGGATCTCGTTTTGGGTGATAGTTTCATTGGAATGAGTTTTGAGGGTCTGGATTTCAGTGAACATGAGTTGGGTGCTCAAGGGTTATGGTATGGACTAGTATGCCTTGAGCTATTGCCACCACTAGGGATTTGTTTTGGGCTTTTTGGTGCCAGATTGCATGAGAAAAAATAATTTGCTTGAAAAATGTGTGAAAAATGCGTTTTTAGTACATTCTTACTTAAAAGACTCCTTACAGGTCATTACTTAAAATCTTATCTCTAGGACTATACTTAAAACACACTTTTTTTTTGTAGTGTTGCACACCTTTCAACTTTTGATATTTTGTTGACAATTTTGTTGAGAGTATGTATAAAGAGTTTCAATTAAGCCAATTGGATCTATCTGCTATGATTGCTAGGAATTGTCCATATCCAAAAAATTGAACTTTTGAGACATAAATTTAATTACAATTTGGATTGGTCTAAATTTGTCTACATACGCATTAAACTAGTAGTGAAAGTGTGAAACCCAACTTTGGAAAAAATTTCACAAGAATCATATCTGACAAATATTGCACTAAACAAGCCCTGCTCCAAGTGACAAAAGACTTGAATAAAAAATCATGCCTCAAGGCTTTAACGGTTAATTAATTATTCAACATTAATGTGTTGACCTTGCCTTAGTGTTACAATACAAGAACATTCCAAAATATTATGAATATGCAGTGTAGAGTCCAAAGATTTCAAAGGATTCCAAATTTTTTATCTAGACTTCCTAAAATTTTGTTGATTTGGTCGTTGCACAATTTATTTCAACAAAAGTAAGAGGCCATTTGTAAGCTTTACATTAAATTTGAAATTCAATGAAAACGGTCATCATAGTGCCTTGAAGAACAAAAAACAATTGATTTTCTATTGATTTGGTCATGATTTTCTACTAGTGATTACAACTTTTAATTTTTTTTATATAGTGATTTTTTGGCAAAGGACAATTTTGAATTATTATAATTGAGAATTTCTCAAAAATATATATACTAATGAAAATATTGAATCAACTCTTGATTAGTTTTTTCTTTCTTTTATAAACTATAATATATACATCAATTAAATACCATCGATATTCTTTTATTCATAAAATCCCTTATGCATCCATCAATGTCTATCATTATCTTCCAAGAAATTTTCAATTGGATGAAAAATGAGTTTAAAGATAATGAATGCTATAGAAATGTAGCACTCAACATATGGTGGATAAAAATTTAGTATAGTTGCTATCATTAGATTGTCTATTTTTTTTTGTTCTTGTCAACAATTACAAGAAGAGTATGACCCAACTAAGCATGTCTCATTTA